>AYEL01026753.1:0-59779 GCA_000484575.1 Olivierus martensii | reverse complement strand
CGAGGCAGTAATTGAGGCAGAAGGGAATTACATCGAGTAATTTTAATCTAAAGGGATCCAAAATTAATGTGCAAATGATAATTTTGATAATTTTATTCTTTTTGTTAAATAAAATTTTGTTTAATTAAATTGTTTATTTTGTCCGGATTTAGCTGGCACACCCTGTATACTCTTTTTGAAAGGATTAACCAACTGTACAAAACTATAATGAATTAGTAAATAAATAAAAATTGGAATATTCTATAAAATCAATATTTTGCAAGGAAGAATAGAAATTCCTCCTTGCAAATTGAAAATCCTCCATATCCCTGAAGAAAAATTAATAAATGATATAAATTTAAATATTTTATTGAGATATTAATAACTATCCTTTTTTTTCCCTAAAACTGGAGTATTTACAAAAATTTGAACTTGTGAATTTGTTATAGTTTGAAAGAACTTCTCTTTTTCAAACTATTTTTTTATTCTTTTCATTTTTTTCAGAGGCATTCATTTCAGTCTTTTGACTTTCTATTGAGTTATATAAGAGAAAACAAGCTAGAACACACATGTGCAAAGTCGCGGATTAGGACGGATGCAATACTATCTACTTATCAGCTAAACCTAATGGCTAGCGACTCTGCAAATACCAGAGTTCTGCCTGAGCTCAGGTCTTTAACTAAGTTCTAACTTAAACTAATTAGCTACAAACACAATCTAACAATAAATAACAAACTGGCACAAACGAAACCGGAACTTATCACTAGAAGTGACGAATAAGTGTTAGATTGAAACGACAAAAAAAACGATGTTAGAACTTACGCTAATAATTAAAGAATTTCTCAAAACAAGTTAGATAATGAAAAATATAAAATTTATTAGACTCAAACACTTACAAAAGTGTTAATAAATGCTTTATTGAAACTCTAATAAAGCAACAAACAAGTGTTAAACAAAACTTGTTTAATCCAATTCAAATATCTCAACAATCAATTATTCACCACGAAAAAGAACCTTAAATACTACTTAACTTCTAATACCTCCACGTCCGATACAAACTTCAAACAATAGTCGATCTCTACAAGAACTCCAAAGTCACTTAACCAATCTTACGTCAATGCAACACCTCAAGTTACCAAACAACACCTCAACAACGTGTCGGTTGCGTCGTCTTTTATACTCTCGAGTGACGAACACCGCCGCACTCGCTCATTTACATACTTATACGTAACAAGTTTAAAGTTGTTAGTTTACAGAGTATTTCATTTATGTCATTATCTTTACAATTAATTTATATATCGAACAAAATTACTGATACGGATCATTCTTATTTTCACATATCAGTTCAGTGGTAATTATTATGTAGATACGACATTATTAACCGGGATAGCTCTTCCGGATACGGGTTCCGATCCCGTGTCACGTGATTGCCAACGACGGAGGCGGAGAACGTGGGAAGTAAGTTAACTCTTCAACTAAAATATAATACGTTAGCATATAAGAAAATAACGATAAATAAATAATAGAGTGCATAATAAAATAAAAATAGGACAGGTCCAAGTTAACCTCCTCACACTGCTATTTTGAAATGAAAACGCAATTAAATAAGTATGTGTACGGAATGTATATAATGAGGTCTTATTTATATACTTATATTTTAATTACAGATTATGATATTTTATTGGAAAATTGAGGATTAAACTGAATTACTAAAATTTAAGTTATAAAAAATTCTATTACACTTATTTGACTAATATATGTAGCTAATATATTAGTCAAATAAATATTTAAAACTTACTTCAAATATATAAATATTTAAAACTTACTTCAAATACTTCAAATCCATAAATATCTAAGATTCCAAGGCATTTTCTTTTTCCCATTCTCTTGGCCTAAAATTTAAATAAAATATAGTAAAAAATTGTATTATTGAAATAAAAATAACAATACAAATAAACTCTCTGAAATCCAGCACTCTTAAGGATACTGAAGTGCCAAATGTACCTGATTCTAAAGAAATTTAAGTCATATATCATTATCAAAAATACTGATGTATAAAATACATAACTAAATGAAAAAATAATTCTTGATTTGTTTTATCAATAATAAATATATTTGCTATAAGTACTATCTTAAAATGCATATTATAAAAATAACATACTTCTATAGCAATAAATTCCATTATAAGTACATGAGTGCAGCTAGTGAGATATTCTTTAACTGGAAGAAAGCAATAAAACTTTCTAATAAAAATCTATAATGAAAATTTTATAATCATAAAAAGAATTATGCAGAATTTGCAAATCTTTAAGATTTAATTTAAATATAAATAACAATTCTAAAATGCGATATCTATAGAAAATGAAATGCCTTCAAAGTGAAAGAAAATCAATTAAATAATCACAAAACAAGCACTTTTAGCATTGAGGAATATTTTGACAAAGCTAAACAAACATTTTCAGCTTGTAGCCATTTTCAGGTTATAAATAGAACAGAATATCATAACAAAAATTTTTAAAATTTAAACAAAGTAGAATGGTATTAAGTTGCTATGGTTACATATGAAATAAAATAAAAATAAAAGTAATAATAATAATAATAAACATAAGTATAAAAAAACAATCACTATTACAATTAAATTATATTAAGGAAGAAGCATAGTAAAAGAATAAGCTACATTTTATTAGGAGTGGGGAGTAAGTTCTTCTCTATAGCATAAATCCATGCTATGGAGAATTGTTGGATGGGCTTTTTATTATACGAGGGTTGTCCATAAAATAAGGTCTCCAAGGTGCTGTAGTCGCGAGAAACGCTTTAACGCAAGATCTGGCAACATTGGCATGTAGATTGGTTTCCCGCCTAAAATCCCCACCACTCCGAGCTGTCTACGATGCTTAGCCTTGGTTTTGTAGCCGTTCACGATGGAGCTTCCACTCGCCGCTACCACCAGGTGTGAGTTACATTCTGTGATTTGTTTTTTGTGTGCTAAGGACACTACGCCTATAGAAATACATCGACAGTTATGTGAAGTTTATGGACAACAGTGTATAGACATCAAAAATGTGCAAAAATGGTGCAGAGATTTTAAAAATGGACGTACAGACATCCATGATGAACAGCGCGCCAGATGGCCATCAATTTCGGACGAAATGATTGCAAAAGTGGAAAGGGTAATGCTTGAAGATCGACGGGTGACAATTCTGGAGCTGTGCAAATTGATCCCTGATGTCAGTAAGACTACTATCGACAACACTTTGACAGAACATTTGCATTATCACAAGGTTTGTGCAAGGTGGGTCCCCAGAATGCTCACCGAAGATCACCAACAGCAACAGGTTGAAGTGGACCGCGAATTTCTTGATTGCTACGCAGAAGAGGGCAAAGAATTCTTGGATTCAATTGTCACTGGCGATGAAACCTGGGTACAATACACGACACCAGAGACAAAAGAACAGTCCCATCAGTGGCGGCATTCAGGATCGTCAAAGCCGCGAAAGTTTAAACATACATTGTCTGCCAGCAAAGTGATGGTGACTGTGTTTTGGGATAGGAAGGGGATATTGTTGTGCGAGTTTATGCCTACCGGGACAACAATAAACGCTGATCGCTACTGTCAAACTTTGAAGAACCTTCGCTGTGCAATTCAAAACAAAAGAAGGGGCAGGCTGACGAAGGGAGTGCGTTTTCATCAGGACAACGCTCATCCCCACACTGCCCGTGCAACAACCAACCTCATCAACCAATTTGGATGGCATAACATCACACATCCCCCTATAGCCTGGACCTAGTACCAAGTGATTATCATCTCTTTCCTGCATTGAAGTCACACCTGGATGGGACAAATTTCAGGACTGACGAGGAGTTGAAAGAAGAGGTCATACGCTACCTGCGTGCCATGGCAGGAGAGATCTATGACACGGGTATACGAAAAATGCTACACCGCATGCAAAAATGCATCGACCATAACGGGGATTATGTAGAAAAATAGTAGAAAGTCCAGACTTTCCAACAATATATAATTTATTGCAAATAAACGTGTTTTTCTTTGTGAAAAAAAATTGGAGACCTTATTTTACAGACAACCCTCGTAAGTTCAATGAGATTGCACTAAACACAAACTAAAAATAATACACAAAAGCCCTTTAGCAGTCAAAAGATTTTATTCAGTAACGTTTTCAACGCACTTGGTGTCTTCTTCAGCTGCTACAAACACGACTCCACTAGTTGTGTTGTAGCAGCTGAAGAAGACTTTTGGGTGAACTTTTGGGTGACTAAAGGGCTTTTGTGTTTTATTTTTAGTTTGGGCTTTTTATTTAAGATGTTCTCAGTTTTCTGTCTTTTAATTATTTCTAGCACTTCAGAAGTTGTGGATTGGTTCAGTATATTCAATGGCCTAATAATTTTAGCTTGGTTCCAGCTTATCTGCAGATCATTAGAGTATGCCTCCACTGATAATGCTGTAATTAGTTTTCCATTATGAATATCCCTCTTGTGTTTGTCTAATCTTTGTATAAGGATCTGTTTAGTTACACCAATGTATGCAGGATTTTTGGTTGGATCTAGTATTTTCCATAGGTATTTTATATACTCCACTTCTCTGAAAATCATTTAAGGGATCCTTATCATTTCTGTTGCAACAGAGTTGGATCAAATAGGACACTTTTCACTTAGTAACATAAATATTTTAATTATAAATAGGTAGTTAACATATATTAATAAACAATACATAAAAAATAGCTGTCTTAACTTCGGCACGCTGCAGACAAACTCTAAAAAACAACTAGCGCCACTGACAGATAAAAAACACTGCTAAAAATGTTTGTTCACTCTTCAACATTCCTCCTTGAATTAACATTTTTTGTTTTTGAGAAGTGTTAATTTTCCTATGTGTTACAGTACATAGATTTTGGATTTAAGAATTATTTAATAGTTTGACAGTACTATTAAATATTCTTAAGTCCAAAATCTTCAATACATCTGTTATGAACTGTCTTGGATAAAGATTTTGTTAATACAACCGTAGGCATTTTTTTCAGATGGCAAATACTCTACAATTATGTTTTCTTTTGCTGTATGTACTTTAATAAAATGATACTTTAGATCTATATGTTTTGATCTTTGGCTATTTATGGGATGTTTTCCAATATTTATAGCTCTGATATTATCACAATATATTTTAATTGAGTTATTGTTATTGTCCAATTTACTAATCAATTTTCTTAATCAAAATGCTTCCTGTATTGGGAAAGAAAAAGCTATATATTCTGCTTCAGTTGAAGATAATGCTATTGTTTTTTGTCTTTTACTATGCCACAAGATGAGACCTCCTTGTACCTTAAAAGAAGACCCAGTAATTGAATATCTGCCATTTAATTTATTTCACATCCAAGTGGTTTATTTTCAGGTTTTCTTTCACAGCCAAAGAAAAAGATATTTTAAGGAAGTATATTTTATAACTGGAGAATATGTCTCTTGGAAATCCATACCTTGGGACTGTGCACAACCTTTCACTACTAAACGAGCTTTAAATTTTGGGATCTTTGTTGTTACATCTTTTTTTATTTTAAACACCCATTTTTTGTTTCAAGCAGTTTTTTTCAGGAAGAGTAATCAATAACTTCATAAGTTTCATTCTTTATTAGAGAACCAATTTCTTTTTCTATTGCCTCTTTCCACTTGTTGAAAAGAGGCAATAGAAAAAGAAACAGGAATCCCTTGATTAGTGCAATGAGAGTCAGATAAATTGTCTTGGAAGACAGGCATTTATAGGCCGATTACCTTACTTCAAAGATGCATAGGCTGATGCGACATCGAAACATTATGGTCATCTTTTGATCGATTTTCATCCTTTAACTGACAAGAAACTGTGTTTGAGAGATTCGTGTTTTCCTGACGAGCGAGGAATTTATTGGGTATATGTTCCTCAAAAATGAAAAATATTCGAAGAAATTATCATTTTTTAAATGCATTGAGAAGTGTAAGTTCGACTCAGAGAAAAGCATTGTTAAAAAACACAACGCCAGATCAAATAAATGCTATTTGTGAAATTTGTGATAACACGTTAAAAGGTAACCTTCCAGTTAACGTTAATAAAAATCAAGAAGTATAAGTGTGCTATTAGGAAGCTAGCAGATAAGAAGATTGGTCTTAAAGCTAAAAAGAATATTCTCATAAATCAGTTGGGCGGATTTCTTCAACATTTGATTAAGCCGTTGATATCATTTGTTGGCGGACTTATTGGAAAAGCGATAGGCCAATAATGACTCAAAAAATGGCTTTAGTTCCCGAGCAAATGATTCCAAAATATAAACCTGAATATAAAGTCTACGAAAATATCCATGACTTATTAGAAGATAGTAGTTTAGACGACGATTCGAAAGTAAAATTATTAAGTCAACTGTTATCAAGATATAAATGTTTAACACATGCTCCAAAAGAATCTGTGCCTGTGACTGTCGTTCCTAAAAAGACTAACATTAGTCCGCTTACAGAGACCGACATCGGTTTGCCTCAGCCAGAAGCTCCAGCTACCAACACTTTGGATGATTTAATTTTATTATCGGTTCCTCAGCTTTATCAAAAATACGTCCCTCATATACTTCAAATGTTAAAATTGCATCGGTATGATTGCGACGATCAGGGACAATTAATTATTAACAACTAACCTATTTTAAATACTCATATTGTGGATTTAATATCATATTTAATGAGAAATAGAAAATCAACTATTGCCCCAGAAGTTTTTATGGAGTTTTGGGAAGGTATTAAAAAAGCTAATGTTCCTAAAGAATGGATCGGAAATAAGATACTAGCTGCGCGCATAGGATTGGCAGAATCTCCTATTTTACGAATAAGACCACCTCGCATTTCACCACTTACTACAAAAATTCCCATTAGGAAAACAACTGCTAAGAAACACTCATCGAGACCAAAAAAAACATGGAAAGATTATTGAAATCGATTTATTACGATCTGTCTCATCCTGCATCTTTTGGAGGAGTCGAGAGATTATCGTGTGCAGCTAAAATTCCATTGACTGCAACTAGAAATTGGTTGTCTAAACAAGACACTTATACTTTACATAAACCGGTAAGAATGAATTATTCTCGTCGAAAAACTATCGCTCTCTTCCAAGGTGAATTATTTCAATCCAATCTAATGGATCTGAGTAGGTTTTCTAAATTTAATAATGGAGTGAAATATTTGTTAACTACAATCGACGTATTTTCGAAATTTGCATACGTTATTCCATTAAAAAACAAAAGATCACAAATGGTAAAAACTGCATTTCAAAAGATTTTTAAACATCAGGTTTCAAGAAAAATTCAAACTGATAAAGGACGAGAGTTTATGAATACTGTAATTAAAATTTTTTTTTCCAAGTATACCATAAATCATTATTATACTCATTCAGAAACAAAAGCTGCTGTTGTCGAACGGTTTAATAAAACTTTACGCAATAAAATCTATCAATTGTTTACTTATCGACGATCGAAAAAGTATATCGATAAGTTATCCTTGCTAGTATCCGTTTATAATAATTCTATTCACCGATCAATTGGAATGGAACTGGCAAATGTCAAACCGAAACATCACAAACAAATCTTTCAAAGACTTTATCATCAAAAGGTGAATAGAGTTAAATTTAAATATAAAATTAACGACAATGTTTGCATATCGAAGAGACGCAAGATATTCGCTCATGGATATCTTCCCAGATGGAGTAACGAAATATTTTTTATCAAAGATCGTTTTTCCACAGCCCTCCCACTTATATAATAAAGGATCGTAAAAATCAAATCATTACAGGCAGGTTTTACGAAGAAGAATTACAAAAAGTAAAACAATGAATGGGAATGAATTCTACGTTACCTTAATTAGTACAGCTAGTACTAATTTTTTCCCTGAGAATACTCAGTCATCGTTTTTTATGAAAATAAACCCACCGATTCAGTTAACCAGAAACTGGCAAGTAGCTCTGGTCGAATTAGTTATACCGAGATTGTGGTATAATATTACAAAAGAAAATAACAACTATACTATTATTACTCAAGAGAAAAAAGAATAAAAGTGAAAATTGGCAAAGGATCTACATGGATTCCATTACTTCCTATGAGAGGCCAACCGTCATCAGATATTTTTTCTGATATAAGTAATAATTTAAAACTTTTAGGAAAAGCTGATGTAGTTCAATTCACTTTGGATAAAAATACCAGTCAAGTGACTGTGATTGTAAGCAAAAATGCCGAATTAAAATTCACTCGACAAACGTCACCGATTCTTTTTTCAATGTTAAATTTAAACGATGTGGATGAATACGTAATAAAAGGCAAAGTTGAGTTTAAGTTTACTCGATCACTACAAGACTTCAGCGGCGAGATTTTTACTTTAGTGGTGAAAAACATATTTAAAGAAGAAGAAATAATAGTAAATGTCGAAAACAAATATGAATTACCGATTGGTTTATATAATACGAAAGAATTGCTTAAACAGTTTCAAGTAATCAAACTAAGACAATTACCAGATAAAAAGTTATTATTGACTGTTCCTCAAAACATTAAACTTAGATTTAGTAAGCAATTAAGAGATATTCTAGGATTTGAAAAATCGGAATATTCTGACGGCGATTTTATTCGAAAATATGCGTTAGAATTAAACGCCGGAATAACTGAAATATTTGTCTATTCGGATGTTGTACAATCACATCATGTGGGCGATGTGGTTGCTCCAGTTTTTAGAATTATACCGGTATTAGGAGAAAAAGACGAGCAAATAGTTAAGAGCTACGATAACCCGTTATTTTTCCCTGTGAGGAAAAATTATATCGACACAATTTCTATAGTATTACGATCGGCTACTGGCGATCCTATTATTTTCACTACTGGAAAAACACTTCTCATTCTCTGCTTTAAACGATTATTATAAAAGTTAACTAGTTAGTTGAATTTTCTTATTTGTAGTCATGCTGTTATCCCCAGAAGATTGTAAAGGTCATTTTTGTTGTCATCGACTACAAACAGGAAGCAGGATTTATTTTAAAGGTCTGCCTATTCAGAGAGGCAATGGCATATTTGATTTCCTTTGTGGTCCTATTCCCATATTAACAAAAGCAGGAAAATATTTAGGTGGTAAAGCTTTAGAGTTGGCTGCTAAACTCGGATCTGATCTGGTTAAAGGGAAATCTTTTAAAGAATCGGCACTTTCACGACTTAAAGAAACTGGTTCTGAAATTAAAGATGACGTCATTCAAAAAATCCAAACTGGTGGTGCTATAAAAAGACAACAACGACCAAAATCAAAACAGAAGTTTAAAAAGAGAAAGAACGATGATATTTTCTCGTAGAAATGGATCCACTTTCTTGTCTCTGTTCCAAATCGGAATTAGAAATGTTCACTACTATTCCGATGCAATTAGTGATTGAAAACACAATTCCAACCATCATTCATCCTATCGCAAGTTTAACAGATCAAAAAACATCATTAGAATTTTTTATTTCGAGATCAGGCGAACATTATATGGATTTATCTTCGTTACGTTAGATCTGCAAGTCAGCATTAAGAAAAAGGATGGTATTTGATTGTTTTAAAATAATTTGTTCCATATGAGGTTAATTTCTATTATTTTGGTTCATTAGGTGGTTGCTGTTTATTAATTTGAAATGCTCTTTAATTTTTTTGCTTAAGTTATTTTATTTTTCTATGTATAATGATGGTCTGTGTTTTATTCAGATTGCAGTTTTTTATTTGAAAATAACAGCACTAAACAGCAGTTTAAAAATAATAACTAAAAATTTAATGAAATGTTTTCAGTTACTATACAACCATCTTCAGCAATAAGAACAGAATACCAGTGTTTAGTGCTGTTATTAGTAGCAGTTAGTTAAAATAGTTGCAATTTTTTATCATACAGTGGTTGTAAACCAGGGATTTTGAGTCTTTGTGGCAAATGATGACTATATGTTCTTTTAATTATTCATTGAAGGGTCTTGTTTCATCATTATAGAAAATATTGGGGCAAGTGCATAATATGCAACAAATGACATGGGTTGTGTTAAAAGGATTTTTGTATTAATGAAATCTTTATTGAAAGTGATTTTTTAATTTTGTTTTGGAGTGTAGGGGTTAGATGGACTTCTGCTGTTTTTTTTTTTTTATAAATATTTAAATAAGCTACTGATCTAAACCTACTTTCTATACTACTGCTTCTACTCATAATCATACCTTATTCTAAAGCACTCGTAGCAGTTGAGTTTACATCTGTAAGAAGAAAACTCAACTGCTATGAGTGCTTTAGAATAAGGTATAAGCTGCTGATGTAAGGGAATTTGAAAAACATGAAATTCTTTTTAATTTAACATAAAAATATGATTTTTGCCCTTCTCATTTGTGAAAGTAGACATTCTTTCAAGATCACTTTATATTGGTCAGTTTTTATGGTACTTTCCTCTATGTATAAATGTCCTGGACTCTTGATACTGATTGCAGACCATACCATAAGGAAGATATTTGCTGAAAGGAACAATACACTGGCTTCAGGATGAAATTTTTCACTTGGTCTTCATCTTACAAATTGATTTTTCAAGTCATCACTTGGAAAACTGACTTATTAGAAAAATAAATCTGATAAACAAAGAACCTCAACATTTATTTCAAAAATTTGGTTAAAAAATTAATTAAACAAATTAACTATTAATTACACTTTTCCAGTCATCAATTATAAAATTCTTATATTTTTTTGCCCAATGATGATGTCACGTTGATGCAATAATGGCATCATCATGATATCAGTACTGCTTAACCAACATTAAAATTGAATACAAAAATCCACTTAATTCTAAATGTTAAATTGATTGTAATCATAACTGAAAATGTGGTTTACTGATTTTATTTTACTTTGCTAAATATATCATCAAAGAACAGTTACAAGGTATCATTCTCATATCCTCCAAAAAATGTTGCAAGCAAATTTTTCAGCATGTCTAAGGTCGGCCGCAAACTAGTCGATATTGCAGCAATCCAGTTGCATTCAACGTCGTATCAAAATCGTACGTACAACTTGTCATTGCGTACTCATTGCCACGACATCGTCACCTCCGATGAGAAAGAGGCGGAGTGAGCAACTTTCCTAACATCAAACATGTAAGATATTTGGTGCAAATGGGACATGCACAGTTGAAACTTCGGAAAGTCGAGCATGTGTATTTGGATGTTGTTAGTTTGTCAGATAAATCTGCATTTATTAAATAAATTTGAGATTTTAAATCAAGTTTTATTCATTTTACATTTAATGATATAATTTGAATCAAAAGTTTAAATAACAAATAATAATAAAAATATATATAGGAAGAAAAATTCACATTATCTAAAGATAAATGGCATTGTTTTAAGTGCTAACGAATATTAGGGTGGAGAATAACAACAGCTATTCATTCTACTAGAATTGAGAAATTCAATCACAATTGAGATTAAGAAAAAACAAACTCTTTGTTTGTGTCATAACTTTATTCTTTTTTGAACGGCTCACTAATAATATTTGTACAATATATAAAGATAAAATGAATATGCAGTGCAACAGAAGCCAGCATTAGAATGTCATCTCTGTACGTTGTCATTACTTGATAGGTAAACAACATTTGAGAAATGTTGATTAGTTGTGAAAACAATGTCATGAGTGACGTCGATTTAACAACCTCCTCAAAGATCACATCCAACGACATCTTATGGAATGGTTACGTTACTAGAGAAATTGCATGTGACGTCAGATCGCAGTCGATACCATCAGCTAGTTTGTGGCTGGCCTAAGACATCAGCATTCCAAAAGTGTAACTCACTTTACAAACTGAGTTTGATACTACTGCTCTATTATATGATTGTTGAATTTCAGGGAATTCAGTATATTTAAAAATAGATTAATAAATAATTTACTATAAAAATTATTTTTTCACAATTTTCTTCCAAGTGGGAACTCATCTTAAGTTTTATTATTATTATTATAATTATTGTGGATTAGAAAAACTTTCTCCACAGGATAAAAACTACAATATAGCTTGTTTTGTGAGGAAAGAACAATTACTAATTAAATTTTATACAATTAAAGGACCACAATGCACTTATCCTATAAATGTTTATTACAATATTAGATATGTTTAATATATTTCTCATTTTGAAATATAGAATATAAACAATTGTGAAAAATTTATTTTTAGACTTCAACTAGTATCTTAGGACTACTGTTTGAAAAAATTAAAAGAACAGAATAAAGCAAAAAATGCATTTCTTGTGTATCTTTTCAAATGAACATTAGTATCAAAAATTACACACATTACTGATTGGACTAAATAACATTTCTTTAGGTTTTCTAATTAATTAGAAATATTTCTTAACACATTTAAATATATATTATCAATGTTATAAAGATCCTTGGCAAATTTTTAACTTAATATTATTTATTAATTAAAAACATTACCATATTTGTTGGCTTATATATCACTTTTTTCTATTACTTTTTAAAAATTTCCCTGCATTGTATAAGCAGAATTGATAATACAGTATATAAAAAACCTGAGAAGTTTACAAACAACAAAATATAGTTAATGGAAAGCTTATGTTAGAACAGGTATTATAATGGGGATAGTCAATATACTTTTCAGTAATTACCAGACTGTTATTGGAGTAAAAGTGAATTCCAGTCTAATCAATGATTTTGATGATTACAAGAATAAAGGTTTGTTTATAGTCCAATGTGGTGGAGACGGTCGTCACCGACATCAAGATTAAAAACAATTCGTAGGTTTATACTCTGAAGTCATCCATAATGTCATAACCAATGCGAAGTTGATAACCTAGAATGAATTCTAGGTTTCAATGTTATGGTTATAACATGATGCTTTGCGATCTGATACAAGATGGCAGAGTGCTCAAATCAAAAACGTCCTTGGTTCAAAAGCAATGTTGAATTTTTTATTGAGGCATTTGAAGATTATTCTTTTTTATATAATACTAACTATAAACAAACAAATTAGAATAGAGCATGACAGACGTTCTAGACGCTAACAAAATGTTATCTTTGTCGGACTATAAACAGTCCTTAAAGATAATCATGTCAGTAATGTATCAGAAGTTGAATAATAATAAAATAATAAGAGTAATAATCCTATATCTTTCTGTATTGGTTTTTTGAGTTTTATTTTATTGAATTTTAAATTGCTATAATAATAATAATAATGCATTTTTTTCTTAAATTTACCATTCCAAAATTTGGTATCTTCTATACTGCAGTATCTTATAAGTCAACAAAATTATATTTATTCACAGTTATAATTGTTACAAAGTATTGATTACAATTTAATTTGATTAATTACATAATGTTTGTTAAAAAATTTTATTGAGACTGGAATTATTTAACAAGTAAATTAGATTTAAAAAATAGTTGAAAATTTGTCAAATTATTTAAATAATCAAATAGTGTTCTGAGATATTGATTATAATACCTAATAAATGTTTTTTAGTCTTTAATTGTAAAATAATGATTAAAATAAGTTATATAAAATTTCATTAATAATTTTACAGCTGAATCACTTTTTATCTTTCTATTGTATACAATTTGTTTAGAGTATAAAATTATTTAGAATTTTACAATAATATTCCAAAAGATAAGAAATTACATTTTTGAATATTTCTTTTTTAAATACTTAAGTTTTTATCCTGAAAGGAAAAACTATATGATGTAAAATGTTTGCGATTGGAGCATAGGGATGATTAATATTTACTGATTAAAATATTAATTAGAAATTCACTATCTGAAAAAAAACAGAATGTTACTTCAGTTCTGGCTCCAATCATTTATTTTCAAATTAGTCAAAATTCATTTATTTTACTTACTAGTAATACAACTACCTAAAATCCGAGCATTCTGATGGTTGAAAAATAATATTTCTGATTTGAATTTTATTTATATGCATTATATATACTGATTAAGAATGTTAGCATATGATGGTTGAAAATATTAAGTTACTGTAATACATCTTGCTAATTTAAATTCTTTCTATTTGTAAATTTTTGTGCCATATATTAAAACACAAAATATAAATTGTTATATTTTTGTATATTTTTAGCTTGCTTTTTTGAAAATTATGAAAAAAAGAAAATAAGTTAACTGTTTTCATGTGTAGACTTCACCAAAAACAGAAGATTGTTTTGAGATTATTAAATATGTCTACAAAATCATTTGACAGTAGTCATTCATTTCATATGTCACTGCTGTCTCTGTTTTTGTAATGGTTCTTTATAGTAAACAAATAAATTAGTGCAAATTCATATTAAACAAATATAAAATATCTTTATCTATAGAAAATCATGCAAAATATAACAGATACTTAAAAAGTATACTGATATACATTTTATTGCATATTTAGGAATTAAAGAACTGTTATGATTGAATTAGAAAAGAGTTCAGCTTTAACATCTTGATATCACTATACTATTTCTGATTAAATAATTTTGTAAAGTTCTTAATTCTTGGCTGGTGTGTGGCCATGCTACTAGCTTATCAGAAAAATATATACAGTAAGATTCCGTCTTATCTGATCTCACTTTAACCAGCCACATTTTCATCCAGCTATGAGCAGAGATAAAAATGAAAAAGAATAAGTTATTTGGAAGCTCTTGAAATTGTGTGAAATTTGAATTTTCTTCAAATGTTCAAACAATTCTCCATTTGAATAAGTGTCTAAAAAATTATACACTTTGTCTAATATTAAATGGAATCTGTGGCAATAATTTTGTTTTTTTGGTGATTCAACTTTTTATCATCATGAATAGAGTTGATTTTGCCATATTGAAATTTTTACAAATTTCATTTTTTTTAACCAGTTGCATTTTAAATAATATAAAATGCCCTAGTAAACATTAGTAGTGAGATATGCATAAAATTAGTTAAATTAATTTTTACAAAATGTTTTAATAAATTTAGTTTAGAACTAAGAAACAGCATTGCCCACCAAAATAAATTTCAACAAAATATGACCTCTACTTATCATGGAATTATATTTTAATAACTGCATAGTAATTCAAAGAAAATTGTAAGTTGAATATGATCCACAATGGTAGCAATTTTAATAATAATAATAGACAATAAAATACTGAATCCTGTAAGATGATAAAATCAACTGGATTTAATCCCAGATCCTCCCAAGATAAGATAATCCAGAACTGAACCTAGATCCCCAAGATGGTAAGTGATTGTTTTATTAGGAAGCCAAATAAAGCAAAAAAAAAAGTATTTCTGCTCAAAATGAAACTATGGCTAAGAAAGTAGCCAACTTCGGATGATTGTAAGGGCAATTATAACATTGAAACATCATAACTAATACATCAGCTGTACCATCTCATCACCTGATTACATCATACATATGCAATATGAATGATGGTTTAAAATTTTCATAGACATGTCGAGTGTCCCATGCTTTGTTTTTATAAATTGTATACAAATTTATAAATAAATTTATATACAAGAATAAATTTATAAATCACAAAGCAATAATAGTGTTTATTTTTACAATTGTTATAATAATGATTGTGCAAATCAGCCAGTTGCTTGAATGAACCTTAATCTTTATGGAGTTTGTTTTCTTATAATATACATTTTAAAAATCATAAAATATATTTAACAAAGTAATAAATGATTAATAATAAATAATATAGGTAATAGATTACTTTATTGATAGATTTTCTAGAAGTTTTTCAGATTCATTAATCGTATATTTTTATATCTGCTTTTTGCTGATGAGACACTACCACCTCCTCTTTAGAATCTGGCATGTCTCACTTCCCAAGAATGCCAGATTTCAGAGAGTTCAGTGTATATCCTAAAATAATTATTATTTTAAGATTTATAATCTATATATTTTCTTTCAAGCATGTTAAAAAACTAATCTGTTTAGTAGGCAAACAATAACAAATATTTTATTAATTTTAATTATTATTCAATTAAGATTTTACTATCACAATTTATATATTCATTGATTTCTTGTATTAATAATAATTTTAATAATAAAATTTAGAAAAAAGTAAGAGCTTAATATTTATAATAGTTGAATATTATTATTTGTAGATTAAAATATAAAATGAAATATATTTTATAATTTGTTAAAATGATCAGGTTTTATGAAAATCATTATTATAGCAAAAAATATTACAATGAATAATAAAGAAACTTTAATTTTAAACATATTTCAATCAAACATATATGTTAAAACCAAAATATTTCTTGTCTTAATTAGTTTTTTGATATCGGATTTTAGGTAGTTATAGTAACAGATTGGCAGTAGCCTTTTTAGTCCAAATTTAGGAATACAATTAGTTTTTAAATTTTTTTAAGTTTCAATTAAAAATGCCATTTACAAATGATTTGGCAATCATATTATTAATTTTTATTTTTAATTCCCTTGAATTACTTTATTATTTACCGAGAAAGTAACGAGATAGAATATTTTATTTATTTACTAAATCTAGTATTTTTAATGATAGGTGGAGAAAATTTTGGTTCGGGAATTTGGAGATCTGTTAAATTAACAAAAGGTCATCTACAACGAGAAGCTGATGGGAAACTTGAGATGGCAGTGCATATACCTTAAGAACTGAATGTTCAGTTCTTAAGGTATATGCACTTTCATCTTAAGATAATATGAGGAAGCTCAATAAACATAATCAAAAAACCAAAGTCTTAAACATGAGCAGACTCTTTGATATTTGATAATTTTTTTTCCAGCTAATTGCATTGATGGTAACATTTTAATTGAATGTAAACAAGTTTGAATTATGTTCATTTAAACTGTTTTATTGATATATTTAGCTGAAGAAGACATTATTAAATGTTGGAAAGTATTTTGTTTATGTTTAAAACATTGGTTTTGAATTATGTTTATTGAGTTTCATTTTAAAAGAAACTATGAAATGGAAGATACTCTGATGTGAGCAAAGTTTAAATCTTCATTAAAACTTGGTTTTATGCTGACTACAGTCTAATCAATTACAATTACAGATGCTTTAGCACACATTCATAGTGTGAGTAAAAATTCTTCCTAATTCTTAGTAATTTTAACCTGTGAAACACAGAAAAATTATTGTGTGTAATCTAGAATTGATAATTCTCTTGGAAAGTCAAATGTGTAATCTCCAAATTTCAGAACAGTTACTGACTGATTTAAAATATTTTATTAAATAAGCATTTTATTTTCTGAAATTAAAATCTCTAAATATATAGAATATTAACTTCATTTTGAATTCTATGAGCTAAAATTTAGTAAATAAGATTATGTTAATAACTTTTCCTATTTTAAATAATAGTACAGTTTATTTGTAATTTTTTATGCTTTTGTATTAGACATAAATTTCTCTAATTTTATTTTCCAATATTAATATGAAAAAATAGTTTTTTTATCATTAAGCAATATTAAAAATTCGTGCATTTTTTTTTTTTTTTTTTTAAATTATTTTAATATATATAAATTTATTTTTTTTAATTAATTTAATAAAAATAAAAAATAATTAATATAATTAAAAACGACGCTCTTCCGATTCAAAATGAATTTTTTTTATTGATATAAATAAATAATTAAATACTTGACAAAATGATATTTTTAAATAATTGTATTTTCTAATATAAAATTATTTAAAATCCATACCAGTATATATAAAATGTAACCTATATTTACATCCTTAATTGTTATTTCAGAACAATAATTTAAATATTTCATTATATATTTCTGTTTCATTTATTAGGATGACAAATATAATTTATGATAAATAATTAATTTACAAATATAATTTTTTTATAACCCAAAACAGTCTTAACAATATTACATTATTTGATATTTTGTAAAAGTACCAATACATAAGTTTCTTTTTTTCTTTATCGTTGAAAATATCAGTTTTTTTTCTTCAAATATTTAAAAAAAAATTTAAATTCTTAGATTCATTAAATTAAATTAAAATGAAAATAATTCAAAATACGGTAGAGTTCTGATTATCCAAGGCAATATGAACCAAGGGTGCCTCTGATGATCAAAACTCTAATAACACAGATTTGATAAATTATTATTATAAACTGGTTTGAATACATTAATGTGATAATGTGTGCATTATTTTCAGATAGATATACTTTTGGAATATAATGGCTTTTAAAAAGCCATATTATTATATAATTTAAAAATGAATTGTCATACATTTAATGCTGATATTTTTTGTAATAAAAGAGTTGCAAATTAAATTTAAAGTGTTTTATTATCTAATTTAAATCATTTTTTGATTTATTTACAACTGTTTTATTATTAAAATTACAAAAATATAAAAATATGACATGGATGAATAAGAATCAACCTTGGATAATATGGAGCATCTGTTAATCAGGATTGTACTATATTAATAAATGCAAATAAAATAATTATAATATCTTCAAAAATTTATATACAAAATTTTTCTTTATTCCTACAGATAATGTATGACTAAAATGAATGCCAAAGAAACAAACTTATATAGTGCATAATAAAAATCTGTTATAAAACTTTTTTGCATTTAATAATTTACATAATTTAGTCAATATCATTATCCTGATATATTGATTGAATATTGGGTTGTCCGGAAAGTTTGTGCGTTTTTTTTTAGTTGTTAATTGGTGGCGCTAGAATACTAAAAACTGCAAGTTATTATTTACTTTAGTTGTCACCTTGAAAGATGACACTGTAACCATCATAAAAATTTATGTTTTGTCAGAATAAAGATGACAAACTATTGTTAGTTTCATTTTTGCCATGAGTGTCGATAGAATACATTTGCGCCACATAATGTTATACGAGTTTAAAAAAGGGCTTTTTGCAGTTGATGCAACAAAAAACATATGTGAAGTTTATGGAGATAATGCATTATCTGTACGTACCTGTAAAAAGTGGTTTAAAAAATTTCGAGAAGGAAATTTAAGCCTGGAAGATGAGCCACGTTCAGGACGACCTTCGGTCGTCAATGACATGGAAATTTCCGCACAGCTTGCAAGTAATCCTCAATTAACAAGAAGGGAGCTTGTTGAGATACTTAATGTATCCAAAACAACCATCAATACACCTAAAATCAATGGGGGATCAGCAAGTACGATGTTTGGTTCCCCATGAACTTACTGAAAAAAATCGGTGGATAGAGTTGCAGCGTGCGTTTCTTTGCTGGGCTGTCTTAAGTTTGAGCTGTTTTTAGAAAGAATTGTGACTGGAGATGAAAAATGGATCCTATAAGACAATGTGGAGAGAAAAAACATGGTCTAAACCAAAATTTCATAAATTTTTAGCAAAAGTTAAAAAATAAAATTTTTAAAAATTATATATATTATTAATTAGGCTTAATTAAAATATTACATGACTTCTACATTTCAGCAAAACTTTAATAGCAAATACACAAAGGATTAAAGTTTAGACAAAGCAATATTTCATATTTTATGTTTATATAAATGTAACAATGAAATAAACTTAAGCACAAAAGTAGGACAAGATTAAATATGTATTAAATGTAGGATGAATCATTATATAAATGTTTTGACTATTGTTTAAAAAAATATGTTGATGGACTAGTAATATTTGAAATCTTCATATTATATAGACATGATGACATCTCATATTTCCAATACAGTGGGTGATGGGTTAATGAACAATTCGGATAATGAACACTTTTTCGAAAGACTTTTATGTTCGGTTAACAAACACATGTTCGGATAACAAACACCTCACGGAACAAACTGTGGGATCTGCGGACTGAGGGAATGACAGGTCAGCTTGATGGCTGTATGATAAAGCTGTGGCTATATTCTGAAGGATCCTGGAGTTCCATTCCTCCAATTTTTCAGGAGGGATCTGGGCCCGGTCTGTTGAAACCCCCTCCCTTCAATCTTCCGGTTGACCCCATCATGGGTGTTGGTCAGCCTGTGATAATGGCAGCTTTATAAGTGGCTGCCGCCAGATAAAAATATTCCATATAGATATTTCGACTTAACTAACCTATCGGAATGACAGGCTTTGGCCTTGCGCATTCATGGAGTTATGGATAAGAATGGAAGAACAGTAGTTTTTCCCAATTAAAATGAACTCTGAGACAACATAAAACAAATCAAAGATTTAATAAAGAAGGTAGGACAGAGATTTTACAATTTTTCGGCCTTAGAATGGCAACCATACCAGGTTGAAATTAATAGGCTTGCGGATTTCTACCACGACAATGCTATTAATCAATTCCGAAAAATCCTGAAGGAGAGATACAAGCAACAAGATATTGGACATATTCTTTATTGGAAAATAAACATCATAGATTAAAATGCAAGAATATGTATGTGTATATATTATTGTTATTACATATAAATAAACATAAATAAAAAATTATATAATTTCTTACTATCTTTCTTTGGGTCTCCGGAACGAATTAATCAAATTCCCATATAAACCTATGGTAAATCGATGATCAGTTAACGAACAATTCGGATAACGAACATTGTGTTGGAACGGATTATGTTCGTTAACCGATCACCCACTGTAGTTTCTATTAACTTCATATTTGCTAATTGATCATAACCATTTGAAATTATTATGCACTTACGTAGGATACACGATTTTCACACTTCAATAATTGTTGTGTTGGATGCATTTTCTGTTTCATTTTAAAAACTGCTGAAAAATTTCCTGTTTTTTTTATTTTCATTTTGTTTTATCATTTTTCCCCTTGTTATTTAAATATCTTTGTAATGTTTTAAATTACAATAGCTACTGGAAAAACATGTTATGTTGGTATGGGCCAATACAGTAACGGTGTTTTCAAATTAGACAATGAAAGGTTTATTTTAACATCAAGCATGTGAATATCCCAATTTCAAAATAATTAAAGGAAAAAATTTTTAAAGTTGAGGAACTATGGTAACTATACTTTGTTTCATGTATCAAAAAAATGAATTGTTTATTTTGATGAAATGTAAGCAAAATTATCATACAGCATGCACTGTACTGTATGGTACTCACCATTTCAGATCCTGCATGTTATCATTTCAAAATGTTGGAAATTTTAGATATTGTCATTATACTACTGTGCACTATGAAGGTAGAGCATTATATTATAGAAAGGTTGAGTAGTAAAAACTGATTGCACATTACAGAAAAAATTTATTATGAAAGTTTATTTTAAATGGGATATACCTGTATGAAATGCCTAAACATTAACTAAATTAAATTCTTTATCAGAAATATTATCTTGTCATAAAATCATATAAATCATAGCTCAATATTATTTTCTGTAGTTACAATACTATAAACAGTAATTAGGTTCCTCAAATCACCAGAGCTCAGAATATTCAACATTTTTAAAAATTAATATAATTCTTTGACTTATGTACCAAAAAAGTTAAAAAAATGATAGTATTAACAACTTATATATAAAACACAACTTGCTTTTCTCAAACCTCAAAAAGAGGGACTAAGGAGAGTCCGAAAACGTTTTGCAGAAATAAATCTGTATGAATTACTTGCTTCTAGTATTAACAAGCCATCTAATTAAATGCAACAAATTAAAATCATCATATCTTTCTTACTTTCCATCAAAATCTTTCAATTTATTATTATTTTTTTGTTCTCTTTCAAACAGTTTAGGCATTTTTATAAGTTTTATTTTTTTCAGAAATTTTCATTCCATATATGAGATTACAGAAAACGTGATTATTTTTTATATAAAAAGATAGATTACAAAATTGCTATTTGTGGATAACAGCTACTTTATATAAAACAAGCCATAAATGAAGAAAATCAAACCATATTTAAAAAAAAAAACAAACACTAATAAATAAACAAATATATATATGCAAATTCTGATTATTGAATATTATGTAATTAAAGTTTAAATAAATTTACAGAAATATAATCAATAAATATTTTCTTAATAATAATGACTTTTTTTCATTTCAGTAATTTTTATTTTAATATTTAATTATCAGATTTATATAAAAACAAACCTATATAAAAATAGTCTCCTCTCATACATTAACACCTATAATATTCTTTACTTTGTTCTAATTGCACCCAATAGTTTAGACTGCCTCACTTCCAAAAGTGTAATAAACTTGGCAAGAGATGTGCATGAAAGGAATGGCTGCAATAAAATAATAAAAATGCCAAGCTCCTTTAAATGACAGATTTTTGTTTATATTAGAATTTTCTTGTTTTTTCATAAAAATATGGTGAAAATGAAGTAAAAAAATCAACAATTAATATAAAGTATTGCCTATTTCAATAGAATAAAGAAAAATTTTGATATCTATAATTTTAAGATTTTATAGCTCTCACTATAAAGTTTTTGAAAAAAATTTCAGTAATTTATTTCAATATATAAATCAAACAACAAATACAAAACCTAGAATATAGAAAAGGAAGAGAAGAGAAAAAATGAATTTCCAAAAAATATTCAAATTTTCATAACTTTTAAAATAAATGTCAGTTATAAAACATTTAAGAACCATAATCTGAAACATTATGCTCCTTTTCAAAAATTCTGAACATAGTTGCAATAAACAGACAAGGACCAGCTAAACTGCAGATGTAAAATTCTATTGTTTGTTCTGTACATGTGTGACATATCACATCAATGGCCTCTAGCAGTAAATGACCTTGAGCAACACATGCTGTCACTGACATGCTACAGATTAAATATGGTTAAACAACAGGATCAGTAGAAATGAGAATTATTTTACACTGACTTATATTTAAACAAAAAATAAGGCAGTATATTTTTATTAAATATACTGTCTTATTATTTTTAATTGAACAAAAGATAGAAAATATGTGATTGAAACAATTTATTTAGGCATTCCTATGGACTTGACCTACTATAAATCAATATTATATTTGAATTTGATTTGTAGACTTGATGAACATAATCAGATGAGCAGTTAGAAAAAAAAATATCCAATTGTATGAAATTATATTTTCCAGTTCAATGCCATGTTATCTGTCAAGTTAAGTAACTTTCAATTAAACCAATGTAAATAAATAAAGTAATATTCATTGGATTGATTAATCTATTACTGTTATATGAATGTAACAAGTTCCACTTTTGCAATAAATCATTTGTTATATAAATTTTGTTGTATTCAAAATATTTTACAACACTAATAAAACTGACCTCTTCTAATTTCTCTTTGACTAATTTCCTTTCTGTTTCTTCTCCTTCTAATTTTACTTGTAATTCTTTTAGTTTAGCTTGCATCTAAGAAAAAACTAATAATCAGTAACTGATTTTCATTATTGTTTTACAATATTTTTTTAAAGCTAAAACATAATATAGCAAATTATTAAGACAAGCAAAGTACATCATTAGAGTATTCCCATTGAATCCTTGTTGGCGAGAAAAACTAATTTCATATTTTTTTAGATTTATTTTGAAAAATTTTTTATCCCAATTGAACAATCCCGAAACCCATGCAGTGTCCTCGTTATCATCATGCCAAGTGATTTATTAACGAGAATAATTGTGTACCTCGTTGACAACAGAAGGTAGAATCTTTTCAATGCAATTATATGCAAATTTAACTCCACATACCTCAGAAGTTGTCTGAAATAAGTAAAAGAAAGTTTTATTTACAATTATAGCATAGAAAATATAAGCCTTAATAATTGACAAATTTACCTCTTCTACTCCTTGCAATTGTTGGAGATTAATTTCTAGCTTCTTTTTTTCTGTAAATAATTCTTTATTTTCCTTATTAACCTAAAATTAAATTGAAAATAAAGAATGCTGCAAAATAATTTCATTAAAATATTTATTACAAGCATTTAAACTAAATTTAATATATATCTTTAGGTTATAATTTATACAGGATACAAAAACTAGGATATAATATAACAAAATTTATAAAAAAATATTTTGCTAGAAAGATTAAATGCTACTATTAATTATGTAAATCGCACATATACATTTTGAATTATTTTGTCTTATACATAGGTTATATAGGAAATGTAAAATGTTGCTTTTAATTATAATCATAATTATGTAATAATTTTATATAAATTCAGTTTTCAAAATTCTTCAAGAACATACTGTATAAGAGGAAGTGATTGAAAATAACCTTGTATAAGAATAAAGCTTGGATTCCACATCACCAGAACGTACTGCAGAAACAGACAATACACACCCAAATGTGATGTCATTTCCTGTTTATAACGTACTGCTCGGCAAATCGTCTGCAGAAAAGTAGAACAGACAAAATTTCAACTTTTAAATTTCTGCAGCGCTTGCTGTTGTACTTTTATCCAATCATGTGTCTCGCTTGGAGTGACACTTGTTTGATGTCTTGAGCTGAAATCTTAAAAATCAAAATGGCGGAAACAATAGATAAGTTGATCAACTTATTCGAAATAATATTTTTAGTCTTGAGACCAAAACTTTCGAACTAGTCAAGTATGGAAACTGTATCTCTCTTTATTTTGAAAGATATTTCTTAATAATCAGTCCTATACAGCATTAAAGCAAGTAAAAATATTTTTTATTGTGGCATAACGTTTTCAAACCTTAAGCGGTTCCTCATCAGTGCCCCACATACAAAACAGAACATTAACTGAATATTAGAATATTAGAACACACATTATAACAAAAATTTAAAGATTCAAACAAACCAACAGTATAGAATAATTACATATGCATACAAAATACTTGTCATTAATTCAAATATCTTATCTAAATAAACAACCATTCTGTCATATAAACATTTAAATATCATATATACTCATAAGAATAAAAATAAAAATAAAAAATTAGATAATCATAGTACAAAAAATTGCCCGGTCTACATTCCGTACAATAAAACATTTCATTAAGATAGAGCAGGATAGATGCAGAAACGTCATTGTCCGTTGTTTTTCGTCACCCCATCAGACACAAGATAGCGCTCACAGTCTGTTGAGTGCACACCATTTCCATGCTTCCGACAAAAGAACTGGGCTTGACTCATTGATTATATCTCCAACTCTCAGCCTTCTCTCTATTTCCATAGATTCACGGATATTAAGCCCTATCTGCTCCATAATAGCCTTTATTAAGCAAGCATCATCCCAATTTACGGTAATATCGTCACTATAAGCAGTAATCGCAAGGGAAGTAGTCAATCTTCCTGTGGTAATATCCCTTTTGTGTTCTTTTATTCTTTTACTCAGATTACGAGCAGTACTACCTATATAGTACTTTGTATTCCCTTGTCGGTTAAAATATACAGGGATTGAGTATACACCCGGTTTATCTTTTGCTGCCACCTCATCCTTAGCATTCCTTAAATTATCAAACATGGTAGGGCCCCTCTTCCATGCTACTTTGTATCTGGCTTGTTTGAGATATTTATTCAATATTTTATATAATCCTTTATCATACCTAACAGCTAAATACGGTCGGGTATCCCTTACAGGTTGCACATTATGGCTGTGAGCTTGCAGATCTAAAGCATTACTATGCACTTTGGAGAGAATACCTTGCATTACTCTAAAATTGTATCCGTGCTTATAACCTTGTGCAAATATATAGTTTATTTCGTCCCTCCTATCAGACCACTTCGTTATATGGGTATATGCTCTATTTAGCATCGATCTGAAGGCAGCATGCTTATAGTGGACTGGATCAGAAGACCATGCCGGTATTAATACTGGGCAATAAGTTGGCTTGCGGTAAATTTTTGTGACATATTCTCCGTTCTCTGTGGAGACCTGAATATCTAAAAAGTGGAAGTCATTATCAGATGATTGCTCTAGCTTTAGACTAAGGCCTAACGAATCATCTGTAAGGCTATCAATTAATGCCTGTTCTCGATGATTTCCGTTCCAAACTACGCATACATCGTCAACATAGCGGAGATATACCCTAATTTCAGATCTAAATAAACTAAGGACCGATGATTCCTTATATCTAACGACAAGCTCCGCCATTAAACCCGCCATCGGCCCGCCAATAGGAACTCCTATCGTCTGGAGATAATAACGGCCTCTGAAAACAAAATAGGAGTTGTATGTAATTAATTGGCATATCTCTCTGATAATCCTAGGACAGCATTGTGACTCTGGTATAAACTGCATAAGAAATCGATATAGCATAAGCGCTGCCGGTGCTTGTTTTATCGAAGGATAAAGAGACTCATAATCTAGGATAGTATAATGTTCTTCCGGCAGGGGTCCAGTTAGTAGAAAGTTATCTAAGAAATGGAGCGAAGACTCTACTACATACGGATAACCCTTAATGTGCTGAGCTGCCCATGCTACAATGGTCCGTTCTAACTCGTATAATGGAGACGATTTTTTATCAACCATCGGTCTTATGGATATGGGGCTCTTGTGAGTTTTTACATAGCCAAATAGGCGGGGCGGGTGCGGAGATCTCACCTGTCTTAGTTTCCATATAGCAGGGAATGTTTTAGCATTAACAATACGGTTGAGCTTATTAGCAATCCTATCTGTTGGGTCTGCAGGTAATAGTTTACACCATGACTTCACAATGCTCTTTTGAACCATAAACCCTCCATAAACCGCCACCCTCCTTTACCGCCAGAGAGGACCTTTGAACCAATTGTGGCGGCTTAAAGAGGTTTGACTGTATTTAATTTAATATAATAAATTTTTGTAAAAATAGGTATTATGCTTCTATATGAGTTAAAATCATACATTACATAAATACAGGAATATCTTGATTATCACGGTTTCGATTATTGCAATTCTCGATTTATCGTGGTTTATAATTTGATACCAAAATTCGAAATATTGCATTCCAAATTCGAATTATCGCGGCCGAGAGATGTAGCCCAATATATTGCAACCAGAATTATATTTAGTTCGAGTCGCCACTCTTCAAGCAGCGCTTCATTTTTATTCGATTGTGCCTGCTCACCATTCACCAGTAACTATCTACCTCTACTTGAAGTACATGTGGATATTTATTTCTCTTCTTTTTACCCCTACAATGAATGCTAAAAGAAACAAGTATGATATCAAGGCTACAGCTATGAAGAAGAAACGTAGAGTGATCAACTTAGCTTATTAGCTCGTTCAACACATTTCTTTTTTTACCTCATACATAAAATTTAATTAATATATTTGAAAAATCCGTGGCAATGATCATCCATTTTACATGCATTATTTATCCCGATTATCGCAGATTCGATTATTGCGGTATTTTTCGTGGCAACATTAACCACGATAATCGAGGTATTCCTGTAGTTTGAGAACAGCATTTATAATTGTAATTAATATAGCAAATTGTGGTAGGGTGCTTTAAAATTGCTTTGTAATTATTGGCATAAATATATAAATAGATAAAATCAAAATTGAGCTGCAGTTATATATTAATAAGTGTGTTTGTTTTGTATTAAAAATATCATCATATAATTTTTTTAAGTGGCTCATCAAATTTATCATTCATATTGTCTTTCTTAATGATAAAGTGCTAGGCTATTGGCCAAGTCTGTTTTAAAACTAAACTTTTGCTTTAAGTATCACTAATACATTATTCATTATATTGATTTTTATTTTATTTAAATATAGATATCAATTTATTTGTTCAGAAATTTACTTATTTTTCCACACTTCATTAGTTATGATAAATATCCAATTAATTTATTTTGTTATGCCCTATCTTTAATATCTTGAAGTATAAATGCAATATATCTGAATATTTTGTAAATTTAAAATCAAAATAATATATTAACCCAAACATAATATGATTTTAAAAAGTTAGTATTAAAAAGTAAGGAATCACTTTATATTCAAAATTTTAAATTATTCAATTATAAAATGATGTTTTCAATGAAATTCTAGTATATTATTGTATATATGTTAGTAATATAATAAGTGTCCTGTAGATTTACAAAAATTTTTTTCCTGGATCATTTTAACCTTTTCCATATATATTAACATAGAATTTTCAAATACATTTGACATTAATAAAATTTGTTTTATTATTGTTTTTAATAAAATATCAAAAAATATTAATTTTCTCAATAGTACATACTTTATAAAATATAGCACAGAATTTTTATTACTTATTAAGTATCAAAACATGCATAGATTTCCTGAGATATAAACATTTATTTGGATCTTTCTCATTCTAATGTGCATATCTGAATATAGTTGAATTTGTTTAATTAATAAATATAGGATTTATTATGTATAAATAATAAAATTATATTAACTAAACTTAGATGTTAACTAAAACATGATAATTAAAGATTTGTTAAGAATTCTGTTACACTTAGGAAAGGTAAACCTGATAAATCATTTAAAAATTTTATTCTATATTAATTCTCTCAAAATTCTGTTGTTAGTTTCAATATCTCTACAGGTGCTCCTCTGTTTATTACTATTCAATTTGTGATAAACTGATCTTATGATTACTCTTAATGATATTCCAAATTTAGTATTTTCATAGCATATTGACTAGAAATAGTTTTCCTGTTTTATTAAAAATTTACAGTTAGCTGGATGACTGCATAGTAACAAGTTCACATCTTGGAGGATTCAAGTTTAATTCCAATTTTACCACTGTAGAGATCTGGATTCAATTCTGGTAATGAACAATATAGTGCTAATAGATTAAGCATTGTCTAAATTGAGAAGATTTCTCTGCTGAACTATATAACTCTTTTATATATAAAATGTAAATTTAAATTGTGACTGAATTATTTTTCAAAACAATTTTTTTTTACTATTTTTGAAAATTTATTGAGAAAATATATTTTTTCAGGACAATAATGCATTTTCTCTCAATAATTGGCAGCATAAAATTTCTATTGTTAATTAAATGACAAAATAATATGTAAATAATTTTTTGTTACATATTTTTTCCTCAATATATAGGGTTGGCAAATAAGTACTTGCAGCTTTTGCCAACAGATGGCTGTAGGCATTGTGAAGTGTAAGTAACTTCAGTTCAATCCTGGAGATCATTCATTCATTTAATAGATGACATTTCAAGCTTTTTTCAAAAAATTGTGTGCAAATTGGTTGTATGTTTTTTTATTGTTTAATTTAAAAATGGAAAATCAAAACAAGTATTTTCAACATATTTTATTGTTTTATTTTAAAAAAGAGAAAAATGCAACACAAGCACACAAAAAAATTTGTGATGTATATGGTAAAGATGCACCATGTTCATTATACGTGTGTACCAAAAATGGTCTGCCAAATTTCGTCCTGGTGATTTCAACATTATAGATGCAGGTTTTTTATTGTTTAATTTAAAAATGGAAAATCAAAACAAGTATTTTCAACATATTTTGTTGTTTTATTTTAAAAAAGAGAAAAATGCAACACAAGCACATAAAAAAATTTGTGATGTATATGGTAAAGATGTACCATGCTCATCATACATGTGTACCAAAAGTGGTCTGCCAAATTTCGTCCTGGTGATTTCAACATTATAGATTCACCACACTTGGGAAGACAGTGAAGATCGATAGTGACAAAATAAAGGATTAGCCAATGCAAATTGTTATTACATGACATGAGATGTTGCAGAAATTCTAGACTTATACAAAATCAAGCATGGAAAATCATTTAAAAGCATTTGGATACATGAGTAAACTTGATGTTTGGATACCATATCAACTTCTTTAAGTTCATCTTGTTAAAGACATTACCATATGCAATTCACTTTTGAAACGTGAGGAAAACAATCCATTTATGAAATGTATGATGATAGTTGATGAAAAATGAATCATCTACAGCAACATCAAGGAGAAAAGATTATGGAACAAGCATGATGAACTAACCCAAAGCATTTCAAAAGCACAGCTTCATCAAAGGAAAGTTATGTTGTCAATTTGGTGGGATTGGAAAGACGACATGTTTTTTTGAACTGCTTCCAAGGAATGAAACGATTAATTTGAATGTGTATTGTTGACAATTGTATGAATTAAGTAATGCCATTCATCAAAAACATCTAGAATCAGTGAATCACAAAGGAGTTGTCTTTCCTCTTGATAACACCAAATCGCATACATCATTGGAGACTCATCAGAAATTGTTGCAACTAGGATGGGATGCTTTACCATATCCTCCTTATTCATCAGACCTTGCACCATCAGACTTTTATTTGTTTCGCTCTCTTCAGAATTCTTTAAGAGGAAGAATCTTTGATTCCAATGACAATATCAAACAATAACTGGATTAGTTTTTTGCCACATAAGACAATGCCTTTTTTGAGTGCAGAATTATGAAGCTGCCAGAAAGATGGCAAAAAGTAATGGATCAAAATGGTCAAAACATTGTTGGATAAAGTTTTTGTTTAATATCAAAAAGTTCATAGTTGTGTTTTGTGTTATTTACTTAGAAAAAAAACTGCAAAACTTATTTGCCAACTTAATATAATGTGCAATATTTTTCACCTGTCATTCTATATAGCTGCCTTTATCTAAAAAATGATACACAGTTAGAACTGCTAAAACTTGAGTGTTTTCAAAAACTTAGGAAAGCTCAAGAATCTGAGATTTTTTTTGATAAATATTATTTATTAACTTACTGCACTTGAAAATCCACTGATCCTGATTGACTTAATTATGACTGTAATGAACAATTTGTGCTTTATTTTTGTTTTGTGATATATGATCATTTGTGCCAAATTGTATCAAATGCAATGTTCATAAAAAAATAAAAATATAGTACTAAGTAATATTCAAAAATTTTAAATGGGTAATTGTTAAAACCAAACAAAATAACAATAACAACATTAATTCCATTAAAAAAACAAATGTAAAAAGTTAATTTGTAAAAATAATGTAAAAGCCCATAATTCATATAAAAGAAAAACTATGTCTAAGCACTACTATCTGATAAGAATGATCATAATTATTAAAATTCTTTCCAAATAAATTTTTGAGAAGTAATTGAAAACAGGATGATTAAAAAATTGTAAAGGTTTGATAGTAAAATAAGAGAATCTATTAAAATGTATATGAAAATAAGTTCATTGTAGCAAAGATTGCAAAGTGATTAATCATCACCTGTCAATAGTTAGACAAATGAGAGTATTTGATTGTGTCCTAAATAGAGTTTTTCTAGCATTATTTTCTTCTGTTTCTACAGCTTAAAATGCTCTGCAAACCTATATGATAAAAGAAAATATAGGCAAATTTAGAGTCAATCAAAAGAGTATGAAACTAGGAATAAAAAAGAACAACAATGGTGAAAATCACTTATCTAGCCTGACTGCAACTACAGTACTAGAAAATTGATTTAATATTGTGAAATCCTGGAATTTGCAACAGAACTGGTTATCTCGTATTTGTTGTTATAATTGTTAGAATAATTGCAGTACTTAATCTAATAAAAATAACATTTTGTAGCTCTCTACTTCAATGCATGCATTTCATGGAATAATTTTCTGTTGTTCAATAATTAATGATTACCAATATAAAAAGACTTAAACATTAAAGCTAAACCCTTATTTAAGAAAAAATCAAGCTTTTGTCATCTGTTTATTTTTTTTAGAAAACTCTAGCTTTTTGTATCAAGTAGTTCAAGTAGTAACTCTAGTAACGGTATATATGTTAAAGATAGCAATCTCTAAAACATTATTTCTAATAAAATTTCAATTACGATAATTCTTATTAAAAACATTTTATTTTTTACTTGTTGTAACACTGAATTTTTGTTTCTAGCAAGCATCAAACTGATTCAGTGTCTTTTAGGATTCCCTTTGTCAAGTTTGGCTTGACTTTTTTGTCTTTTTAGTTTTAGTTTTGAATAATAATAATAATAATACAGAGGCTTGAAATCACAAAAAATTTTATTCTAAAATTTCTTTCACACTTTGTAACAATCATATCCTTCAATAAAAATCAAAATGAAAAATTATGTGAAATTTTTATTCTCACAAATTCATTTTTAAATTTTTAGAGGATAATTATATGAATAAAAATTCTATATTTTCTTCATGAAATCAATATATAAATAATAAATACATTGAATTAAATTTTAATTCCTTATTTTAAAACTTTATGGCACTTAACTATTAACTGAATTTTTGTTTCTAGCAAGCATCAAACTGATTCAGTGTCTTTTAGGATTCCCTTTGCCAATTTTGGCTTGACTTTTTTGTCTTTTTAATTTTAGTTTTGAATAATAATAATACAGAGGCTTGAAATCACAAAAAATTTTATTCTAAAATTTCTTTCACACTTTGTAACAATCATATCCTTCAATAAAAATCAAAATGAAAAATTATGTGAAATTTTTATTCTCACAAATTCATTTTTAAATTTTTAGAGGATAATTATATGAATAAAAATTCTATATTTTCTTCATGAAATCAATATATAAATAATAAATACATTGAATTAAATTTTAATTCCTTATTTTAAAACTTTATGGCACTTAACTATTAAAGGAAATTTGACAAAATATAGGATTATTATTATTATTATTATTATTATTATTATTATTATTAAATGTAGCTTAATACATCTACTAGCAAGATGCATTAAGCTATATTTGTTGTATGAGTTTAAATTAGCTGGTTATAATAAACTTTTACTGAATCTGATATTTCATTCACTATACAGTGGACTCACATTTTATTGAACTATATAGTTGGTCCCAAAAGTCCCTAATGTTAATTAATGCTATTCCCATTTACAAACTTTTTTGGGGTGCGTATGAGTTCATAAAATCGAGAGTTCACTGTATCTGAAATTAATATAACCAAAATGACTCCATCCCAATGTGGTGTTTGCATTCATTATTGATCGATTCTTATAGCATTTTTTGATTTTTCATTAAAATCTTTTCAAAAATAAAATAATATCAATAGATATCAGTTTTAATGAAATATCTTATTAATTAAAAATTGTTTAAATTTTATAATTAATTAATTTTTCCATCACCAAAAAAAAAATTTTCTACTGAAATTAAAGCAATGGAAAAATGATTTTTTTTATATTTGGTTTTTTGAAATTTTTAATCACAATGCAATATTTTGTCTACATTGACTTTATGAACATCATTAAGGAGATAAGTCACATGCTTTATCTCTGCCACTGCTATTTATAATATTTTAGATTTTAAATAAAAATTAACTATACCCTCGTGTGTAACAAGATTTTTTATTGGAAGATCCTGGTTATGAATGCATAATAGATTACTTGATAGTTGCAGTGTTAAGTTATGTAAAGTTCCTCTTTATTACTAAACAACTACATCAAACGAGTGATAAAATAATACTTATTTTAAGTTTTGTATATGATAGTTGCAGTGTTAAGTTATGTAAAGTTCCTCTTTATTACTAAACAACTACATCAAAAGAGTGATAAAATAATACTTATTTTAAGTTTTGTATAATATGTATATATTCATGATGTATATATATTTATATTTCATACATTTATATTCATGATGTATATATATTTATATATTCATGATGTATGATTATTTTAACACACACAAATAAATTGTACAAAAATCATTTTTTTATTATTATTTTAAATAATTTTAGTATTCTGCATATTTTGATATAACTATATATTATATCAAATATATATTTTGATCATGTCGCTAAAAAAAACTGAAAGTCTTCCCTCTCTAATCCACAATGGTCTGCCAGTGTAGCTATCTTGTAATGCATGAAAAGTTGGTGTTTTTTATTTTCAAAGAACTGTGATGTTAGAATGACATCATTTCTTTGAAATTTTTGTTTTGTTTTCAACCAAAGTGAGGATTTATTATAATTGAAACTTTTAGTTATCTTTAAATTTGAAAATTTTGTTTTATTTGCTTATTAAAAAAAATGCACAAACTTTCTTGACAACCCAATACATTCCTGAAAATCTTTCTTAATTGGATTCTTTTAAATTAGGAGAAAAATTTCTGTTAATTTAAATGGAAAAAATTATAGCATGTTTATAAGGCAAAAAAGTCACCAGTTTTTCACTTAAATATGCTGAAATATATTCTAATTTCATAGACAAAATTACTCCAATAATTAGTGTCAGTTATAAAACAATTAAGAAAGCCATTTTTATTAATGAAAGTATCTAATATAAAACTCAAAATTGCTATTATTCAAATTATTTTATAAAATATTCTTTGTGCAAAAAACATAATAATTCATTATAAAAATTTAAGACTAATAATATAATTTTCTACTGAAAGGTTTCATTATGCTAAAAATAAAGAAAACATAATAAAAAAATCATAACAATTCATCAATTGCTATTCACTCTTGCTATAATGTGAACTCTCAAGTGTTGGGGAATCTCATATTACGATTTATTTGTGATTAATTAGGAATAAATCACTTGGCATAATATCATTGTTCCTGAAATTAGACTTTTGTCTTAGTTGTGGGGGGTAAATATTCCAGATTTCACAAAAATTGAATTGTCACTTTGTTGAACACAATGAATTGATGATCTTATCATCATCCTATTTAATTACCAAATCTTTAGAATAGGAGTTTGTGCTACAGCTGTATTTTTTTTATTATTTTTTGCAATATATCAGTGCTGTTGTTTACTACTTTTTTTTTTTTTTTTTTTTTTTTTTTTTTTTTTTTTTTTTTTTTTTTTTTTTTTTTTTTTTTTTTGAAGTTACAAAGCAATAACAACTAAAATTTTATAGCTATTTTTTATATTCAGTATGTGATATCACAATTCTTCCAATGATTTTTTTATCTCAAATCACACATCAATGAACAATTTTGCATATCTTTTGAGAAATAGAATATTTTTTCAAATACACATCTTCAAGAAAATGTAGAGAGAGCATATAAAGTAAAAACTAAGTTATACATATATACAGTAGAACCTGTATAAGACAACCATCTCCCGTTCCAATTAAAAGTGGTCATTTATACAGGTGATTGGCTTATACAAGTTAATTATAATACAGCATGTTTAAATGAAACAAAATGATTAAACTTTAATAAAATCGAAACATATGTTTTTGTTACATTTTATAGCACAGTTTATCATTTATTCTAAAACACAATATATTTAATTAGTATGGAAAAAAACTATCAATAGTGCTTTGTTGCATTCCACTTTTATTTATAATTTCTACGACAAAGCAGTATTCGATGTCGTTTAATTGAGATAACAATTTTTCATTCTTTTCTATTGTCGATGCCAATGTTCAGCATGTTTCTTGCAGGGTGTCATTCATTTAAGGTTGCAATTTCTGTTGTTCTCCACTTAGTCAGAATTTCTTTTTCAGACAATATTTTATGGATATGTGTTTTTCCCATGTTAAATTTTTCTGCTAATTCTGGTACAGAAAGATCTTTCTTACTGTTTTCAATCATTTTTATTCGCTGTTCTAAATATAAGGCATTAACTTGGTTGGTTAGTCCATTAACCTTGGGCTAAACAGCCCATGGTTTAGCCATGTTTCAACATCCAAAATGCAGTGATAGCATCAACATGTGTATGAGATTACATTTGATTAATACGCTTGCATACAACACCAATATCCGGATCCAGTGGTTGCTTATTTTCGCTTTCCCTGTTTTCCCTATATCACTTCGCCATAGGCTTTCAAGTTATGATTTTTAACATTTTTAATACAAATTTTAATTATCATATCATAGATACAAATCTAAGAAATGTGTATATTAAAAAGACATCACAATAAGTAGGAACTATACTATGAGTTATTCCAGCACTCTAAGTCATTTTCATGGTATAAATGATGGGGAAAAATTTGCATGGTGAAATTTTTTCAATTGTAGTGGTTTGGCTTAACTGAAATTTAAGTTTAAAAGAAAACGGTACTGATGTAAACAATAAAGATAGTGAATTAGTAGTGATGCTAAAAAATTATGGTCGTCATAGACAGTTTCACTTTTTGTTTGGTCTATAAAAATGATGGTCGTGGTTGTGTTAGGGAGGTGATCATCTTATGGAGGGTCAAATAGCATTATTTCTATAGGAGAAAATTTGGTTCACAAAATTGTGGTCGTCACGTCAGGTGGTCTTCTTATACAGGTGGTCGTGAAGTCAGTTTTCACTGTATATATATATATAAAATCTATTACTTGCACTCTACAATTATACTTAAATATTCAAATTAGCTGGCACTATTCAGGCATTAATCTGTTATAGTCTGTTATTATAGAAATGCATTTATATAATAATAGACTATTGACTTTTAAGTATTAAATAATTTACTTCTTGATTTTACAGTAAAAAATTATTATTATTTAGCAATTATATAAGCAGGTGTGTCAAACTCATTTTAATTCAGGGGCCATTTAATGAGCCTGTAAATAACATTTTAGAGTAAGGATTCAGAAATATAGATAGAATAATTAAAAACATTGTGTAATCAAATGAACATATTACAAAACTATATAATTACTACATAATTGCTTTTAATTATACAGTGATACCTTGGATCACGAATGTCTCGGTTCACGAACAAATCGGTCTACGAACACCATTTATGAACAAATTTTGCTTCGCTTTATGAATGATGCTTCGGTTCACGAACACACACGCACTGAATGCATGGAGCGCACGTGACTCGCAGTGCACAAAACCCTGAGCACAGCCTTGCCCCCAGCAGCAATCCAGTTTGCCCAGCTCATATGGGTAAAGTTCCAACAAGTGTTGATATTTTAGTTTTTTTCTTTACTTAATTAAATTTATCCCTTATTATGGCTCTCAAAAAAGTTAAAAGTGTTAGTGAAGGTGGTGTTAAACATGCTTTCTTCTAATATTACTGTTATATTTATTTCCTTTCTGTATTATTTCCACACATAAAGCCATAACATGTTAAAAATTTTTTCTAGGACAAAAAACGTATTATTTGGATTTACATTAATTGCAATGGGAAAAATTGATTCGGATTACGAATTTTTCGGATCACGAAAAGGGTCAAGGAACGGATTGTGTTCGTGAACTGAGGTACCACTGTATATGCTTTTTAATTTAATTCCTCACTATCAATCTTTAACTTTCCTATTAAGCGTTAAAAGGTCACATTTTCTGTACAAACACAAAAGCTTTCATTAAAATTTTAATAATTCAAATATCCATAACTATTTACATTTTTTAAATAAATTAATAACACAACAAATAAATCTTTATCAAGCTCATTAGCTCGTCTTTTATACACAGCCTTCAAACAGGGATTGTTTGGAACTGTATTATTATATTTGTCTGTCCAAAAAGATACAGGTTCTCATTCATGGCTTTTTGTTTTTGAAAAGAAATTTTGTACAAAACAATGTAGTCCTTGTAAGAAAGCACTTAGTTTGTGTTACCAATCTGAAAGATTGGTGTCATCTCTATGTATATGTCGATAAAGCCAATTGAAAAAAACTTGTGCAATTATATTTCATTAAAATCAAACTAGTGTATAATAGTATATGACATAGCTACGAAGCAAGAGTTACTTCCTATTATCTCATAACATATTGTTCTCGTTTTCATTTTAGTTAATATCATTGCCACAAAAAATCGCATCGAGGGCCGCATGCAGCCCGCTGGCCACCAGTTTGACACTCCTGATATAAACCAAATAGAAACAATAGTTTAGGTATATTATATTCTAAAAATTGTAAGAATAATTTAAGCTCTTGCTATCAAGTGATTCTTAATATTAAAAAACAAAAATTTTGGCACTACAGAGTCTCGTAGAAGAGCTAAATCAAAAAAAGAGTAATATATAGCTATATCTTATATGTACTGAACAACATTTTGCATTACAATTTTAAATATCTCTATCATTAAAAACTTTCAGCACTATGGCAGGAGATAAACAAAGGTAAATAATTCACTCAACAGGTTTAAAATAAAGAAGCGCTTTCGATTTATTACAATCCTTTTCAGCTTCCATAAATAGAACAACAAAATTCTTAAAGAACGCACGTACAATTTGAATATTAGAGAGGAAGATCCCAGAAAAGGGAAAATTGCAGAGACTTTAACCATTTTTAATAGTAAGAATATGAAGAAAAACTGCTTAACAAAATCGATCCCACTATAATTAATAATGCCTGGAAATATGGTGCAAGAATAGAAGATAAAAATTTTAATTACTTATGTCAATATTATTTATTGTAATTTCTAAGATGTTACCATAGTAACCAACTTTCGAATTGTACATGCGTTCTTTAAGAATTTTGTTGTTCTATTTATGGAAGCTGAAGAGGATTGTAATAAATCGAAAGCGCTTCTTTATTTTAAACTTGTTGAGTGAATTATTTACCTTTGTTTATCTCCTGCCATAGTGCTGAAAGATTTTTATGATAGTTTTCTTAATGTTGGCAGTGTACTTATTTATTTTGTTTCATATTTTTAAATATCTCTTTTAGATTTTAAACAAAGAAATGTTTATACATGCAAAAACAATTTTTATAATCAGGTTATTAAACAGTGTCTAACATGCATGTGTGCATGCACAAAAAATCATATATATCATATACATGAATAATATAAATACTTATAACACAGAAGTATTCAAAATTTGATAAATTATAGCATTTAAACAACTCCACCATTTTTCCTTTGCCTCCATACTAGATATGGTAGTAAGCATAGTGTAGGGTTGTTCGGAAAATAATTTCGTTTATTTCCATGAAAATAAGCGACAAGTTTTTTTATATTATATAAATATTTTATTTTAGTATGATACATTAAATATTTAAGTTATTTGTATTGCTTGTTATTATTAAATATTGCCAAAATATAGTACATTTATATTTAGATCGTATAAATATCATATATGTACAATACAGCTCTTACTTAATTGGAAGATTTGGAAATGCAATTATTATTATACAGATAGGCCTCGTTTAGTGCGAGTTCGAATAATGCGATTTCGATTAGTACGACTTATAAAATTGATACCATATTTGATTAGTGCGACTTACAAAATTAGTGCGAGTTCGAATAATGCGATTTTGATTAGTGCGACTTATAAAATGCGAGTTCGAATAATGCGATATTCGATTAGTGCGACTTATAAAAATTTGCGAGTTCGAATAATGCGATTTCGATTAGTGCGACTTATAAAAATGAACTGTTTTTCAACTAGTGCGAGCAAATATTTGAATAATGTGAGTTGTAAGCATAGACCAGTCTTACTAGCAAAGGTCCGTCCCCTTTTATGATGTCAATTAACAAATTAATGTTAATTTTCGGTTAGTAAAACCAGACAAGGAGCAGTCCAAGAACAGTCACTTGGCTTTGATGGTTGAAACACCAGAAAGATGGGCTTTTTTGCTGTTAGCTATTTAACATTACTATTATTCAGCTTTGTTATTATATACATACAGTATAGTACAGAATTTTCTCTTTTAAAAAGTTTTGAAATGGATAAAAGGAAGAATACTTTTGATGATGGTATGAGACACAATTCCCGGTAAGTTATTAATTTAGAAGATGTGCTCTTTTGGTTTCGATTTGGCAGTTGGTTTGATGATGGTATGAGATAAAATTCCTGGTAAATTATTAATTTAGATGATGAACACCGATGTAAAATATGAAAATAAATATTTTTTAAACAGTTAGTATTGTGGTTATTCATTGTATGAGAATAAAAATTCTTAAACAGTTAGTATTGTGGTTATTCATCGTGAGGTTGGCTAATGGACAGAATCTCACAAAGCAAGAACCAATTACCATATTTTACATATAGATAATACTTCAAATAGTATGAGAAATTCATGGGACCCATTATTTGCACTAATCAAAGCCTACCTGTATTGACCATTTTGGTCCAATACATTTTGCCATCTTTCTGATAGTAGCATGATTCCATCTCACTTTGCTTGCAAAAAACTGAACCAAGTGATTTTTGACATCCTCATTTAGGCTTGCAAAAAACTGAACCAAGTGATTTTTGACATCCTCATTTAAACTGAGTTGCAAAAAACTGAACCAAGTGGTTTTTGACATCCTCATTTGAACTAAATATTTTGCTGTCTAAAGAGTTCTATAAATACCAGAAGTAATAATAGGAGGATGCCAGATCTGTCAAATATGATGGGTGAGGTAGCACATCTCATCCAAGCTATGTTTCTGGTGAGTCATCAAACTTGTATGAAATCTGACATTATCAGAGTGAAACACTACACCTTTTTTGTTAATCAATTTTGGCCTCTTCTGGTAGAATCACTGTTTGTTCAATTAGTGGCAGTACACTTTTGAATTAATTGTGGAATTGTCTTGTAGAAGTTCAAAAATAATAATTCCCTTGAAATTCCACCAAACCAAATGCATTGCTTTTTTGATGAATATAGACTTTTGAAGTGCTTTGAGCCAGCTTATCTCTTCTGCTCCATGATTGCTTGCATTCAACATTGTTAAAACAATCCATTTTTCATTGCCAGTTATGATTCGCTTCAGAAAGGGATAATTTTCTTCATGTTTGAGCAGCATGTTTGATGTTAATGTGATGGAGTAAATCTCTTTAAGAACGTGGAAACCAAAATATTGAGCTTTGAAACTAAACCAAGTGGTTTCAAATGGTCGTGAAGGTCGAATTCAAAAAATTCAATCTTGTAGAAATTTCTTTTTCCTTTTTTGTAGGAATCTTGTATTAATAAAAATTATAATTATATATTTTAAATACAATAAATATTGAAATTTATCATTAAATTTTTAATAAATTTGAAAATAAACAAATTTCAATTGCAACAGTTCTTGAAAATATATCAATTTTTATTATTTCTGCATCATTCATTCATGACATAACTTCTGAATATAAGAGGTAGAGTTATTTACTTAATTTTGCTTATATTTAAATTATTCTTAAATTCCAATAAATTCTGCCACTTACAGCAGTTTTAACATACAAAAATACTTTATTAATTGTAATGTTTTCGGTATACACCATCTTCAGCGATATTCTAATAATTACAGAACATATTTAAATATTTATGTTGGAACATTCATTATTGTGCATTCTAAAATTTAAATAAAATAAAATTATAGTTTATATTTACAACTAATAATACAATTATTACGTAAATTGCAATAAGATAGTCAAATATATTAAGACATTTTGATATTAATATAAACAGTGCAGTAATTTGCTTTAGTTTCAGTGTAGTATATGTCTTACTTAGTTTCAGTGTAAATTTCACTTACTTGTTAGTTCAGTTTTCACTTAGTTTCAGTGTACTTATACTTGTGCATTTTATTTACTTGTCCGATTTATTTAAGCTGTCTTAGATATTTTATACAGCATACTACTATGCCATTGAAACTCCTCCTATTTTTTCATTAATTATATTATCTTTTTTACTTTTCAAAATTTCCAATGTTTCAGAAAGAGACCTTTCCTTTGTGGTTCATACATTTTCTAATAACTCTGACATCTTGCCATCTTACACTGACATTATTGTAAGATGGCAAGAGTTAATGAAAATGACATCACTGTAAGATGGCAAGATGTCAAAGTAATTAGAAAATGTATGAACCACAAAGGAAAGGTTCCTTTTTGAAACATTAGAAATTTTGTAAGTAAAAATGATAATATAATTAATGAAAAAACAGGAGGAGTTTCACCAGCATGGTTGTATGCTGTATAAAATAAGTAAGATAGGTTAAACAGATCAGATGAATATACAGTACTGAAACTAAAGCAAATTACTGCACTGTTTATATTAATATCAAAAACATCTTAATATATTTGACAATTTTATTGCAATTTACATAAAAATTGTATTATCAGTTGTAATTATAAATTTATAATTTTATTTTATTTAAATTTTAGAACGTACAATAACGAATGTTCCAACAAAATATTTAAATATGTTATGTAATTATTAGCAGGGCTGGGGAGCTGGCTTGAAATAGGTTAAGCTCTGGCATGGCTCCAGAGCCACAGTATATTCAAACTGTGGCTCCGGCTCCAAAGTCATTGTTTTAAAACTGATACTTTAGCTCCCGCTTTGGCTCCATCACTATAAAAGTTTTTTGGTATGACTGCTACCATGAAACATCACATACTTACTATCACATCATCATTTACCTTTTAAATTGATATATTGTTATCTGTATTTATAAGTAAAATTTTACTTTTTAAATTGATATATTGCTGTCTGTATTATTATTAATTTATTTTATATGATATTTAAAGTTTCAATAAAATATTTATTTTGGCAAATGGCATTAATATATCGGCAAATGATATGATCTAAAAATCAAAGATCATATAATTTATAGGTTTCAAATTTTTATCAAATTTTAAGTGCTAAAGTTGGGGTAAGCTTATACATGGGTTATGCATTTTTGCCGATTTTCAAACTCTAAAGTCGGGGAGGTCGGCTTATATTTGAGTATATATGATAGATGGTTAGGAGCTGGAGCCAGCAGAAATTTTAATGGCCCTGGCTCTGGATCCACTGAATATGATCAGTTTAACTCTGGTTCCTGCAAAATTTCCTGGCACCATGGCTCCGACTTCAGCTCCCCAGCCCTGATTATTAGAATATCACTGAAGATATTGTATACTGAAAACTTTACAGTTAATAAAGTATTGTTGTGTGTTAAAATTGCTATTAAGTATTAGACTTTATTGGAATATAAGAGCTATATTCTAAGTATGAACATGATGTATGTCATCCAAAATAAGTTCATAGGTACTGAACATATTATATATATTGTTGTATAAAGTATATTTATTGATTAGATTAATTAACAGTATATTAATTTCTGAAATCATTATTTTATTATAATGTGAGGATTTTTATTGGAAAACTTATTTTATCAATTTTTAAGACCAACATATTAAATAACTTTATAGCTTTATTATTATTCACTTTTAAAGCGTGTAAACTTATCTAAAAATATTAAAATAGATCTGCATGCTATTAAAGTTAACAGTAGTAGAGTAAATATTAGATTATTTAATATTATAATTATTAAATTTTATTAATTTTATAATATGAAATTTTTAAAAAGTTTATGTGAAAGTTTGTAATTAGAGGATTTACTTGTACATAAACCATATTTGCATCTATTGAAAGATAATTTACACATTGTGAAAAAGTATCCTAAAAACCTGATATAATTAAACATAATAATAATAATGAGAATATATTATTTTTATTAATGAAAATTTATTAATTCTTTGAGTTTTCTTATTTTAACTCTTTTAGTTATAATAATTTATCAAACATTTTTATCCATATTTATTTTATAGGTAATACTGAGGTGAAAGTGAAAGAAGAAGTAAAAGAAGAGAACGGGGTGAAATCCAATTCAAATGAACAATTGAAAAGAAAAAATGAATATGAAGATGGTTCTCCAGCAAAAATTAAAAAAAAGATGCCAAAAAATACTCAACCAAAGAATGCTCTAATGAGATTAAATGAATTAAAACCAGGTATCCAGTATATAGTTGAATCACAAGAAGGGCCACCACATAATCCAACATTTATTGTTTCAATTGAAATCAATGGTCAGAAATTTACAGGACGTGGCCATTCAAAGCAGAGTGCAAAATGTGCAGCTGCTGAAGCTGCTTTATCTTCATTGGAGGAATTTAAAAATGCATCAGAAGCTACAAAAGCTGAAAACAAAAATACTTCAAGTTGTGATTTCACTACTGATGAAATAGAAAATGAAAATTCAAATTTTAATCAGTTTGGAACAGGGAAACAAGCACCAGCTGGACAAAACAAAACAGATAAAGGAAAGGAAGTAGAAGAAAAGAATCCAGTTATGTTATTAAATGAAGTACATCCTGGAACTGAATTTAATTTAATTGCAGAAAATACATCTGTTCCAGAACAAAGATTTACCATGAATATTGTTATTAATGGTATAACATTTGAAGGTTCTGGTCCAAATAAAAAATTAGCCAAAGCTGCTGCTGCAAGATCTGCTTTATGCAGTTTATATGGTATTAGATCAGAAAGTATTCCAAATCCAGTATCTTTACCAGATACATATATGTTTCCACAGACGACAGCAGATAAAATATCTGAAGTTATTCATAAAACATTTCAAGAGATTATGGTTGGTAATACTGATTATGCTAAATGGAAAGTATTAGCAGGAATTGTAATGACATCTGATCTTGAAATGAGTAAAATAAAAATTGTTGGGATTAGTACTGGCACAAAAGGCATTATTGGAAAAAATATCAGTATGAATGGTGCTTGCTTGAATGATTGCCATGCAGAAATTCTTGCACGAAGATGTTTAAAAAATTTCTTATATTATAATTTAGAATTAATCGCTGTTGGCCAGAAAGATGATTCAATTTTCATAGCAAATGATGGAAGGAATACTGGTTTTAGGTTGAAACCAGGCATAAAGTTTCATCTTTACATAAGTACATCTCCTTGTGGCGATGCTAGAATATTTTTGCCTGAAGAAGCTGCCAAGGATCGTCCATTCCGTCGACCAGTTCGTAGAGCAAGAGGAGTTTTAAGATCAAAACTTGAAAATAGAGAAGGAACCATGCCCATTAAAAGTGAAGACGGAGTCCAGAATGCAGATGCAATAAGTCAAGGAACCCAAAAATTAATAACAATGTCTTGTTCTGACAAAATTGCTTCTTGGAATGTATTGGGGATTCAAGGAGCATTGCTTAGTTGCTTTGTGGAACCAATATATTTGGAAAGCATTATTTTTGGAAGCACAGTACATCCTGGGCACTGGTTTCGAGCAATGTGGGGTCGATTTGAAAATTCGATTGAAGGGTTACCCAAAAATTACCATTTGAAAAAACCCAGGATGTGCTGTGTAACAAATCCAGAACCACGCCCACTTTCAAAATCACCTAATTTTAGCGTTAATTGGACTGTTGGATTCGGTAGACCAGAAATTATAAATGCAACTACCGGAAAATTGGAAAGTGGGGAGGTTTCGAGATTAAGTAAAAGATCATTTTTTGATCATTTTATTAAATTATATGGTAAAATTAAATCAATTACAGTTCAAAATATTAAAAAGAAACCTAAATTATATTCAGAAGCAAAAAATTCTGTTAACAATTATCAAGCAGCAAAAGAAGAATTAATAAAAGCATTTAAAAATGCAGGTTTGGGAGTTTGGGTGAGAAAACCTGCTGAGCAAGATGATTTTGAGTTAGTATTTTAAAAAATTTCAAAAAGTTTATTCCTGGAATATAAATTGTGTATTGTGATTTCATGTTTAAATTCCCCAAAATAGTAACATAGAGACTGTGAAAGTCATCACAAAAAATTTAGAAATTTTATCTGCATGTATATATCTTATAAATTAGGATATATTGCATTATTTTGTTTTACAAATAAATTGCATGGATAATTTTAACTAAACTTTTCTACTCTGCCATAGAAGACACTATAGTTAGATGGAAATTCCATGTTGAATAATGATTTATAATAGATCAAATTTAACTGCACACAAAAGGTTGAGTATAAAGTTAATTGCATAAGTTTTAGCAGTTCTAATAATTTGTTAATATATATATATATATATATATGCAGATAGACACAAAACACAATAATAATTACATATTCAAATATTTCTAATAAAAAAAATCTCAGAAATCTATGTTGAAAATACAGTTCTAGTATAAAGCTTTATATTGTAATGTGAGCATTTATAATTATTTTAATTACATTTTCATATTTTAATCAGGTATCCCTTTTCAAAGTGAATGTTGTGAATTTTCATTATTTCCATCAAAATTCATTTGGGATGTGGATCTTACGTAATTATATTATGGTGTATAATACAACAATTAATTGTAATTGTCAGTATGTGCTATAACCCATGATATTAGATGTTTATTTAGGAATTGCATTTTATAGAATGATACATTAGAGATTGAAGAAATGTACAAGTTTGCAAGAATAAATCATTCTAGTGATTTATTTATTTTTTGTCTGTTTAGTAACATTACTATTACTGTCATATTAAAAAATATGTAAGTTTAGGTTGGTACACTATTTGGTGATTTAAATTATTTTTAAATAGTGCAATAATATAACATGATCAGAAACTTCACATCCTTAATATAGATTGTTCTACTTTAAGATTCTTAACAATGGCAGTTAATTTCCATGTTGTTACTTTTAATGTACTACATCTCATGTTTCCATTCAGCCCCTCAATAAAAACTAAATATCAGATTTAAAACAATATAGTATGTGTTACATATAGGAAAAAATTGGAAAAAAATCTATTTCAAGAAACATTTTGTTGGCATTAATAGTTACAGTGAAACCTCGATTATACGAAGTAATTAGGTGTTTATTAACCAAATTTTCTTGGTTACCGGAGAATTTGGTTAATGGAGACTGTAGAGCTGTACTATTTATAACATTTTTTCCGAGAAATGAACAATTAACTTTCAAAAATTACCTTTTGCTCCATAAGATTGTGGAATAGAACTGCAGTTACATTATAGTAATAAAAGTATTGCCTGTATTCTATATATATTCATAGTATCAAACAGTTAAGTTTAAATATAATGATCTGATGTAAGATACACACTAAAAAGGAAAGATAATCATGGAGTTAGTTATTTGTTTATCTTTACAACAGATAGAATCAAAATGTCCCATTCCCTGTCTCAATCATTGCTTCATGACTCACTTTATACATGGCTTTAATGGAAGTGAGATTAATTGAAATTCTGGCATAGTTATAAAAATGTGTATTTAGTTGGATCAGTTTAAATTTAATTGGACAGATTCAAAATTTCAATGTCAGTATCACATAGTTATTCGTTTAAGATTCTTGTGGACCTACGAACTTGATTCTCTAACTGTAGTAGAACTTCAAATTCTAAGAGTCATTTTTCTTGGTACTTGTTATGTATAATTATTACCGTAAATTCCAAAAGTTTGCTGATTAACCAGCAAGAATAACTGGCGTATGACCGGTGTTACTTCATCTCCTGAGATTGAATCATAAACAGCAGTATTGGTATATTATGTACCGTATATCTTTATGTAGTACATATAACTTATTCCCGTATATAACATTGCTAAAATTTTTAGTAATACCATGATGCTACTTACTGTCCATTATGGTGTGAAACGCTTGAGATGAATTCAGCAACGGAAAATTGAACGAATATCATTGTGTGAAGTGTAACGCGATATTATGTTTAAAAATTAGTACAGTATAAAACGCTGTTACGCCCCAGTTACATTGCAGAACTCCACTTAAAATGAATAACAAAAATTTCGAAATAGTAACTTTGGAGTTTTCTTTCGGAATATTTTATTTTTTTCTATTTGATGTATGTAAACAAAATATTAAAATAAACCAATATGTTTTATGTTTAAGATTAAAGCAGTACAGGTATAACAACTTTGTCAGGTTTTATCAGTTTTTATTTTTTGTTACTGCAGATCAGAAAATCCTTACCATTACATTTACTTGGAATTAAAATGTATGTGCAAATACAGTACTGTGTTTAAAATATATATAAAAATTTATCTGTTAAATTGATTTCATCGTGATGGAATTATTTAAATCATAAATTTCTGATGCTTGTACAGTGTCTATAATTACAAACGCCGATAAAGGAAAGGCCGGATATCCGGAGTCATAAATAGTTAACGCATTAAATTTTAATTGTGAGCGCACGTATTGTTTTGCCAATATGGGAATTTTAAAAATGTTTTTCAGAACTCAAGTTCTAATACAAAATGAATTCGAGAAAGATATTTAAACTATTTGGAAACGTGGAACTTTATATCACAGAAGAAACGATTGCGAAAGGTAAGCTATCTGTAATCGAAGGTATGTTTGATTCTTAATTTGGATTATAAATGTATGTGAACGCATCACAAAAGTAATTTCAAAAATCAGATGCTCGGCTTTATTAAATTAAGGAGTTTTCTGAAATCTCAGAATTGAATCCTGGATATCTGACCATTGAAAAGTTTGTAGAGAACTGCTTTGGAATGGGGTGTTGAATGTCCCAACCATTTAATTTGATTTTTTTTAACTTATGGTTGGTGATATCTGCTGGCTTTGATCTAGAATGAATTTCTGGATATATCAGTCTAGAAATATCCAATAATAATACGCAGGCAAGTAATTCCAAAGCTGATGACGCAGATTTGAGATTGATATATTCCATAGTGGAAGCTTATTCTTTAAGTACTAGATCTGTTTTTCAAATAAAACTTTCATTTTTTCTGCCTCTAGGCTGTCTTATACTTTTATAAAATTGTTTTTGGAGTGAGGGTTTCCATGTTTTATATAAATTCCATATGCAATTGAAGTGAAGTCCGATATTTCCTCATTTTTATATCGATGTGGGTATTATGTATGAGATAAGATGGATGAATTATTGAACTCCAATTGTTTTCTTTGGTTAAGTTGATTTATTTATGGTTTGTGCTCTTTTATTGATTTTATTATTATTTTACTATAGTTTTAATCCCAAATACTTCTGCATTATTATTAAGATATTTAGATGTTTGTGCGTTGGATGGATTAGAATCTTAATCACAAAGCTCAAATCACAAATGTGCTAATGAGTCCATTGAGACAGTTTTACAATTTATCCCCTTAGTTTAAAGATTTAATCTATGACTATTGGGAACAGATACAGTTCCACTATCTCTCCCCTTGCAACATATCAATATTAATTGGAAATTTGTTGCCATGTATCAGTACTCAAGTGGAAGTTTTCATGTGAACTCAATGTTCTAATGATATAAAGTAGTATTCCAGAGTTCGAATGTTACTTTGCTGAAATCAGTGAAGTTTAAATCAAAGATAGATTCCTGTCTTTTAATCCTTCTATTAATATCCTTTTATACTGAATAACCAAATACAGAATTTTCAACAGAATCAAAAATATAAAGTTTGAATGATTTTTAGGTTTCCATTTTTCAGTATTATTTTTTCTTCCTATATTGAGCAAGGGTATTTCTTGAGTACTGTATGTATTGAAGACATTTAATAGTTTTTCTTTGCTTTCTCTTTAATTCTTTCCTGTTTTTATTATGAATAAAGCAGCCGTGAATTTTTGCATGGTGAAGTCATTGGAGTAGTGTATGCAATCTATTATAAAAGATCCTTGGGTAAAGAAGTAATAGTCTATGGAAGTTCTTTAGGAACTATAATGGTCCCGGTTATAACGCGGGGGTGCATATTATAAAAGATCCTTGGGTAAAGAAGTAATAGTCTATGGAAGTTCTTTAGGAACTATAACGGTCCCGGTTATAACGCGGGTTTGCGGGGTGGTGGTCCGATCCAAAAGCTGTCCAATTTATCCAAGAAGGTTCCTAATCTTCCTTTTTCTGCAATCCATCCTCGTATTGTGACGGATGGATGTCGACTTTGCGATGTATTAAGTATTTTATATTTCTGCAATCCATCCTCGTATTGTGACGGATGGATGTCGACTTTGCGATGTATTAAGTATATTTTTCTCAGAATCTGTTTCAAACTAATGGGAAACAGGAAAGACCTGCGGTATAAACGAAAGCGTTATATCCGGGGAGCACTGTATTTATTTGTTTTGTGAATAGATGACGTCACTTTCCATTCTGTAAGTGACATGCGAAACAAGTCCTTTTAGAATATGCTCACTCCGGAGGGGTCAGTTAGATGGTGGAGAACGGGGACTAATGGCTGGGACCCATAAACATTTCCAAGGAGGAGAAAGCCGAAGCGTTTCCACGCGTCCGATTTAGGCAGTATTAGCGAAAAGGAAGAAAGGAGTCGAAGTAGATTTAATAGATTCTGAAAGTAAGATTTTCATTCACTAAGTTCTTTGCTTTGCATAGTAGATCTATATTCGTTTATTATTATTCATTTGTTTTCTCTGTCAAAGGTTTTACAGTATTGTAAAGTTCTCTGGTTTTGTGGTTCTCATGATTTTCAAGTTCTTCGCAGTATTTCTATATTTGAAATTATCTGTCATTCTTCAGTACTCTGTAAACTTGTTCATTCAGTTGCTGTAATGTTCTAATACTGAAAATCTTTGTGATTGCATTTGTCTAGATGATTAATTTCATGAGATCCAGTTTTGTATTCTATTGATTGCTCGACTGAAGCTTTGAGACACTGCTATAATATTAATTTTGTTATATTTTCATAAGTTGAATTCACATGATCGTTCATTGTATAGTAGAAGTTATATTCTTTAGCTTGAAATTGAATAGCTTTAGCATGTTTATTCAACTTTATCCAATTTGTGGAAGAAATTCAATAATGATTTGAATATACTAAGTAGTAACTTTGTAGGCGTTTAGAATTTGGTGATAAGAATTTAAACTGTACTGTATACTCATACATACTTTCTAAATCACTGCTTCTACTCATAATCATACCTTTAATCCAAAGCACTCAGCAGTTGAGTTTTTCATAAAAGTGTACAGTAGCTAACGTTTTCGGCAAAATTTACCATCTTCAGGCTACTAAATATTCAAATTGTGTTCTAAAACGTGTTCCAAATCTAAGACGTTTTTCACGTAGGATAATGTCTTTTTTAACTATCCAAGCATATCGCGGTACAGTTTTTAAATGATATGTACGATCGCTCTAAACATTACTGCGTAGTTCCAAGCGGGAGGGAGATCTATCGCTGTTCTGTCATTTATTAAGTCTTCCTTTTTCTGTCGTCGTATCTCCAGGGTTTCCGTGGTCACAGCTTGGCTAATACTTCTGAGCTGTTTAATAATTTCTGCTTTATCCCAATGAATCTGTAGGTCACTACTATACGCTTCTTCCGCCAGAGCTGTGATCAATTTCCCCTTGGCTAGATCTTATGTTCCTCCACTCTTTGCGAAAGGGTTCTAGTGGTGACCCCTATGTAAAATATCCCAATGAATCTGTAGGTCACTACTATACGCTTCTTCCGCCAGAGCTGTGATCAATCTCCCCTTGGCTAGATCCTCCACTCTTTGCGAAAGGGTTCTAGTGGTGACCCCTATGTAAGACTCTGTGCGCCTTGAGGTTTTCGACGGTATTTTATATACCCCTTGCCTCTTTGCGTGTTTCCGAGGGTCTTTCTCATTCCTTAGTAACTCAAAGGTTGTAGGTGCCCTCTGTATCGCTAACTTATTCGTTTTCTGGCTACCTTATTCACGACATTGCACCTCTTCAGGTTATATGGAACTGGCATATATTTTTCTTGCTGTAACCTGAGTCCTGCTAAGGTTTTCTTACATCTTTCTTCTTATACTCTCCATAAACGGTTTCTTTGCGTGTTTCCGAGGGTCTTTCTCATTCCTTAGTAACTCAAAGGTTGTAGGTGCCCTTTGTATCGCTAACTTATTATTCGTTTTCTGGCTACCTTATTCACGACATTGCACCTCTTCAGGTTATATGGAACTGGCATATATTTTTCTTGTTGTAACCTGAGTCCTGCTAAGGTTTTCTTACATCTTTCTTCTTATACTTTCCATAAACGGTCTAGTATAACCATGTTACTGACCGGCTTCTCTGATGTATTCCAACTCCTTTTTTAAGTCCACGGTTTCCGTGCAGTATGTACAGCTCTTCTGTAAAAGTACCTAAACGCTGCTTTCTTGTAGTTTATTGGGTCATGAGACCAGTTAGGGATAAGTATCGGTTCATATGTCGGTTTACGATAGACGGTTGTCTTCAGTTTTCCTTTATCTAATGTTATACTGATGTCAAAATAATGGATATTGTGCTGGTTACATTGTTTCTCCTTCAGCGTTAGGCCATAACTGTCTATTGTAAATGCTTTACTAAAATTCTGTAACACCGCTGTCTTTCCATGCGGCCATGACGTCGTCAACGTATCTAACGTTGAACCTCATATTTGGCCGAAATTGCTGAATTCTCTGGCCTTCCACTTTCCTAAGTATGATCTCAGTTAAAGGGCCAGCCATTGGGCTGCCTATGGGTATCCCTCTTGTTTGCTCGTATATCTTATCTCTAAATTGAAAGTAGTAGCCGTAGCAAATAATATAAGCTATGTCCCTTAGTAACGGTGCTATGTCTTGTGCTCGCGGGAGATTTTTCAACATAAAACGATAAAATTCAATGCAAGTTGGTTCTAGTTTTAAATTGGGGAACAGGCTTTCGTAATCATACGTTGTTAGAAAGTCGCCTTCATCGAAACGGTGCTACGTAACTTCATTAGGACGTTCGTTGTCACGGTTGTCGAATTGTCATTTTCACATTAAGCTTATGCACCATTTAGCCATTACCTTCTCTAGATTATAGGTGGGTGCGTTCCTCTTCTCTACTATTGGTCTCGCGGCAAGGGGTTCTTATGTGTCTTCAAGTACGCGAACAATCTCGGACATGCCGCTGCTCTTTGTCCTGTTTCCATACTGCGGGAAAGTTTGGTTTGGTTATCTTCTCCACTTCCGCTGCCCTCTTTTTCGTGGATATAATTCGATATAATCCTTTAGGAATGCGTCGTACTTACTTCTTTCAAGGAGGACCATTTTTTTGGTTTTGTCCTCCCTCGTAATCGTGTAATTGTTGTCCTTGAGTCATGTTATGGTTTGGTTAATCAACAGTTGATCTTGCATCTTGTGTCTCCCTCTTTTGTAACCGTTCCTGCTAACTTTCTGATTTACGTAGGACCATCTAAGTCTCTCCTTTTCTAGTTCGTTTAAATCAGCCAACATGTCCTCTACTAGTGATATTTCCTTTATTATGCCTACTTCTGTCATTATGGCACAGGACGGGCCTTTCGTTAGGATTTTTTCGGCGTACGGGGTACAGTAATATCCCCAATTATGGCTATAGCATTATTTAAACTGACATGGGATGTTTCCATACTGCGGGAAAGTTTGGTTTGGTTATCTTCTCCACTTCCGCTGCCCTCTTCGTGGATATAATTCGATATAATCCTCTAGGAATGCGTCGTACTTACTTCTTTCAAGGAGGACCATTATTTTGGTTTTGTCCCCCTCGTAATCGTGTAATTGTTGTCCTTGAGTCATGTTATGGTTTGGTTAATCAACAGTTGATCTTGCATCTTGTGTCTCCCTCTTTTGTAACCGTTCCTGCTAACTTTCTGATTTACGTAGGACCATCTGTCTCTCCTTTTCTAGTTCGTTTAAATCAGCCAGTATGTCCTCTACTAGTGATATTTCCTTTATTATGCCTACTTCTGTCATTATGGCACAGGACGGGCCTTTCGTTAGGATTTTTTCGACGTATGGGGTACAGTAATATCCCCAATTATGGTTATAGCATTATTTAAACTGACATGGGACTTTTTCTTCCTTTTAAGTTGTTGCTTAAAAATCCATCTAATTTTCTTAATATATTCTTCCCTTAGTTTTTCTTTAAGCACCTTTTACTTCTCATTCTATCCGGTTTAAAAATTGAGCGGGTTCTTCCTGCAGTAATACTCGGTCTAAAGTCGCCTTTACATCGTGGAATAATTGGAAGTATCCTCTTTTAGCGTCGGTGATCGTCACTTTCAAGCATATTTGTTTCGTCTTCCGCAATACCGATTTGGACTTTACAGGCAATTTAATTCTAAATATCGACATGGAGTACACTTCATTTACCTTGCATTCCTCTAAGAATTACCAAGTTTCATATGCTCTTATCAGTTTATTGTTCATTATCCTATACGTTTTTCTTAGTTTCTCACTTTCGAGCTGGCTCTGCTCGTCGTTATACATACCTTCTAAATCACTGCTTTTTACTCATAATCATACCTATAATCCAAAGCACTCTTAGCGGTTGAGTTTCTTTCGTAATAGTGTACAGTAGCTAACGTTTTCGGCAAAATTTACCATCTTCAGACTACTAAATATTCAAATTGTGTTTTAATTCTAAGATGTTTGTCCATAACAACAAAACGTTGCCATGGTGATTTCATCATCATGACGTTTTTCACGTAGGCTAATGTCTTTCAACTATCCAAGCATATCGCGGTACACAGTTTTTAAATGATATGTACAGTTCAGTGCAAAAAGTTTTGCCTACTCCTCGTAGGAGCTGTGCTTGCCGGAAGTTGATCGGTTGCACAATCAGGTACTTGTAGTGAGAATCAAGTTAAATCAGAATGGACCTGTCCCTTCTGAATGAAAATAGGGTGGCAGGTATATGCATGGGATGTGCTCGTCACGTGCTTTCTCCTGACAAGAACAAGCGATAGCGGCTCACAGCAGCATCGTTAAAGCCTCGGTCTACTGTCCCGAATAGACGAGTTCGATTCCGATCTAGAAAAATATTTTTTTTTGTATCTTAAATATACTTATGTTAGTTTATGAACATGGAAATTCTTGAAAAATGCATGTAATGTAAATTGAATTTTTATAATTCAGATACTAAATTACCATTAATTAAAATTGAAAAATTATAATGTATTCCTGAATCCAAAAATGTCATCTGTTTTTCCTGAAATATCATTTAATTATATAAGTAATGGCAAGATTATCTCAATAAAATAGTATTAATTATTATAATATATAGTTTTGATAAAGTCCCTAAAAAATAGGCTAGCTGCTGGCATGAAAGCATTATAAGACTTTCATTCAAACAGATTGCATAATAAAAACTGTCATCTATCATCTGAAGGATCTGGGTTAAATTTCAGGCTGGATTGCCCTCAAAAAAATACTTCCATGTTTTTAAAGATATCTGAACCTAACCCATTCATTCTGATCCTTGATTGTATGTTGATTGATCCAATCACAGTATGAGTAAATTATAGCAGATATTGAAATAGTCCCACTGTTTAGTAAATTCTAGTTGGAACTAACTAGAACTTACTAACTCGCTTCTTTTCTTTCTCTCTAGTTCTTACTAACACAAAAATTAGAGAGAAAGAAAAGAAAGATGTACAGAGATGGAAAATTATTCAAATTTTATTGTAAATCTAGAATAAAAATATAAAAACCCAGATTATAAGGAAAAATTTATTTAAAATATCAGCAACACAAAAAATAAGTGTTTTACATTTCAACTTCTGAAATAAAAGATGTTCTTTATCAGATGTTTGTTGCCATGTTCATGATTCTAACATGCTCAGCATTCAGTAGATTTACAATGATTTCTTTTGCACTATTGTTTTGAATTTTTATGTATTATAAAATGCTATTTTAAATTGTGATTGGCATTAATTTAAAAGCAATTTTATTTGTTTAAAGAAATTAATACAATGCTACCTAAAGAGGTTGCACATTTAGATTACTGCAATAGATTGGTGTTTTATAATGATTTCCTTTGTTTTTGTCATTTCACTTAAACCAATTTGGCTAATTTGTGTTTGATGATAGATTATTGTTTTTTTTTATAGTAAACAAGTGGATTTATTTTATATAATGAAACAGAATATTCTTATATCGTATTTCATAAATTTGTAATTAATTATTTTAAAAATGATAATTGGAATTTACCAGATATAGTAAAACTTAAAGAATTCTGAATTGCAATATTTAAAAATTTTTAAAGATTTTATTATAATTGTAAGTACCATAATCATTTTTACTTGGAATGATATATCTTACTTGATATACCTAAATCCTATAAGATAGATAAATTAATATTTGTTAAATGGAATTTTTAAAGATTTTACACATTTCATGATATTTTAAGTTTATTATTCATTAGAAAAAAAAAGATAAAAAAAAACTGATATTTTGATGCTAGAGATAAAACTTGCATTAGGCTATAGTAATATCAATACCACAAAAACAGATACATCAATGAGAAAATTGTATGGGAAACTTAATCAATACAGTTTTAAACAGATCCATATGAAATATGGGTTTGGCATCTAGTATAATTTTTGATCCCTATAGGTCATATAGACTAGATCATCAATGTGTAAATGTGATTAAATTTTCCTGAACAATAAACACATACTTAGTAAATAACATGCAATATAAAATTTTTATTGTTTATTAAATGTTAAAAATAATATATAAATAATGCATTATTTATATATGTTTATATAATGCAAAATATTAATTTTTAATACAAGTATTATGAGCTATTGTGTAAAAAAGAAATATGTTTACTGATTGTAGTGTTGAAAATTGCTGTATGACATAGACATGATGATCTCTGATATTTCCAATAAAGTTTATGTGATCTTTGATGATAAATAAACAAATATCAATGATTATTATATACTTAACTGAGAGAGAAAATTTTTTGATGATCATTGTGTGCTCAATGTATTCCTGTTTCATTAAGAATTAATTGTAGCAAAATTTCTTTCATGCATTTTTATTTTTCATTTTGTTATTTTAAAATCTTGTATTGCTTTTAATAATAATTGCTGTTGAAAAAAGTCCATTTATTTTCAGTTAACATAATGAATATTTGTACCTTCACATTAAACTACGAAAAGTTTATTTTGACATCAATTATAAGATGCATCCCTGTTTTAAAGAAATTAAAAAGAAAACAAAATCTGAACTAGCTAATAGGACCTTAAAATAAAATTAAAGATGCAGGAGTGCTTTTGGGCTGGACTATCCCTCTTCAGCTGTATAGAGAAAATGAGTGTTAGCAGAGAACTTAACAGAGAATGGGACATCTATTAATTTCTCTGTTAATGCTCACTTTCTCTCTGCAGCTGAAGTGGGGCAGTCCAGCCTGAAAGTATTCCTGCATCTTTAATTTTATTTTAAGATCCTATTAGCTAGTTCAGATTTGTTTATTTTAATTTGGGACCTAGCTATCAATTTAGAAATTAAAAAGTAAAAAAATTGACTTCTTAGAATTGAGAAAAATATGGTGACCATTTATATTTTGTTTAATATATTAAAAATATTATAAAAATTAAAATTTATATATTAAAATATATTAAATCGTTTTATGTATTAAATTTGAAATGTTTATTATAATAAAAATGAAAATACTGTATGGTACAATCCATTTTGGATTGCTTTGCATTATGTCAGTTTTGGAATAGTGAATGTCAAATTGTTATATGGGGCTTTGTTATGTTATATCAGAAATAGATAGTAAAATTGATTGTATGTTATAACAAAAATATGTTAAGCATGGTATATATGTATTCAAAATTTTTCATCTTTATTAATATTCTTATATTAAAAACTGAATTGATGAATTTTCAGATAGTTATTACCGGTATTTAAATTAGGAAATCATTTCTATAAGGTACCAATAATAATGTTCTCATACAGATGTTTCTTGATTTATGGCATCTTGATTTACAACAATTTTGATGTAACAATTATCTACAATGGAAGTTTATATATCAGTTGCTATCAATAATTTTGCAATATTTAATTTATAGAAATTATACAAATATAAATATTATAATGCAAACAAAATATAAAATATTAGATGAATGAATGTTAAATAAAGAAGCATAAAAAATTCCAATTAATTATTAATAGGCATTCTTTATGTTATATTACAATTATTATAGCTATACAATTATTAATTTATTTTGTTTTGAATATTATGGAATAGAATACTATATTGTATGTAGAAATGAAATCTTTGGTCAAATGTATTAATCATTTGTCAGAATACAAAGTTGATTAATATGCCAGCTACTTTGTATATTAATATCTCATAATGATATTTAAACTGTATTTCAATGCTATGCTTTGACCATCATGATAATATTTACTGAGGCTGGCAATATTATTCAAAATGACATAAATTTATGAAAAAATATCTATCTTGAAATAGCTTTCTATAAATCTATTTTTAAAATGAATTGGTTATTTTAAATGACAATAAATTTTGACCAATAAAAACAGATATACTTATTCTGTACTTATGAAAAATTTATAAAATTTTGAAATCTAATAAACTAAGTGATTATTTAAAGAGGAAGAAACATTTTCTCTTGAACTGTACCAACTCCTCTGGATAATCCCTTATGTCCAATAATATTTTGACTAAATCCAAGCCCACAGCCACTTTTAAAATCACTATTTTCTCCTTAGGCTCAGGCTAATTTTAATGATTTCAATTAATTCATCAATCATGAGCTCCTGATCATGAAAGTTCAGCAATTCAAAAGCTTCTTAAGCATTAATTTCTGAATCAAATTTGTTGCCATAATAATGTCTAAGCAATGGGATCAACTTATGAATTGGCTTCTGAATCTTGACTATCCATGAAGAAGAAAGAGCAAACTATCTTTCAGATGGTATTCATTGTTTTATTAGTAATTTCTGTCTATTCTTTATAATCTTTGTTGCATCTAAGATATTGATGAGTTTTCAATAGCCATTCAATGTCCTTTTTTTTATTGAATTTTATGCTGCTTTCCATCATAATGAATACTAAATGGTAGGACATTATAATGTTCATTGTAGATCACCCACACCTGTAATGAAGTGGTCTCTTCTTGTTTTATGCTGCTTTCCAATCAGAGGTTACAAAATAAGCAAAGAGGCTGTTCCAGTTATCCATCATGGGCACCTATAGCTATGATGAGATTAGCTTCAGATGAATAATGTAGTTTGATAGCTGGGTCCAGACCCTTCCTAAAAAAATCTGGAAGCATACAACTCTAGGAAATCATGTTAACTTCAGACAACTGAGGAACACAAATGAGGCTGTTGGGCTGATCTAGTCTGTGATTGGTTGATTTATGGAGAATCCATTACTGGGGGAAGGATGTCTCATGGTGAAGCCTTCAGCTCTCATTCTGGAGTAGCTTCTAGTCATCTCAGTCCTTTGGTAGAGATGGGAAGTGATGGTGACATAACAACACAGCTATAGTCAAATCCATGATTGAAAATTTCAGAGGGAATTCTCAGCTCACTGTGGAGAGCTTCCACTGTAGCATAATGAGAACAGCCAAGCTGGAACTCTGGGCCTATTAATTGAGTGGATTATGAATGCAGAGGATGCAATGCCAAATGCATCCCAGCAGCAGCTATGATAAAACTGTGTTACCTCTATAGTGTCATTAGGCAGAGAAGAACTATTGCCCTTTGATGGCATATGTCTGAGACCTAACAAGGAGATTACACGACTTGTGACTTGTCGATTTTGACGAAAAAATTTGTGCGTGCAGAACTCCACTAATAAAGTTCATTGGGCCACATTCGATGCAATACTCAAGCAAACTCCAGAAAAAAATTCGTAAATTCTAACCAAAACTTATATACACGCCTTTTTAAGATAATACGTGATGTAGCCGTAGGCTACTTGGTAAGATGTGCACTCCATATCCTGATGGTTGTGGGTTTGAGGTGCAATGGTTTTTATTGTTTTTATTTCTTCTAATTTTCTTTTTTTATGATAAAAATATTTTTTAAAATTTATTTTTGAAAATAAATAAATATTAAAGCATAACCATAAATTTACAACAAAATAAAAAAAGAAAATTAGAAGAAATAAAAACAATAAAAACCATCGCGCCTCAAACCCACAACCATTGGTATATGGAGCACGCATCTTACCGAGTAGCCTATGGCTACATCACGTATTATCTTAAAAGGGCACGTATATAAGTTTTGGTTAGAATTTACTATTTTTTTCTGGAGTTTGCTTGAGTATTGCATCGAATGGCTGGCCCAATGAACTTTATTAGTGGAGTTCTGCATGCACAAATTTTTTCGTCAAAATCGACGAGTCACGAGTCGTGTAGTCTCCTTGTAAGATCCACCTAAGCTGAGCATAGAACTTTTCCTCCTGAATGGAGTCTACCTTGACATAGCAAGAGGACTTTCAGATTGCTACTATGTCTGTATCTGTTTTGTAGCCAGGCTGATGCATTCATAATAATAGGAATAAACTAAGTGGCTCCTAGTTGGGATGACATTCATATCAAGACATCCTCGCATTAACACAGGTGCTTACACAAATGCACATCAATGTCCTGAGTGAATCAGACAAAACTACATTTGCCATTTTTTTAATTTCTGAGATTCTTGTATCATCTCATTTGATATA
>AYEL01026724.1:0-97388 GCA_000484575.1 Olivierus martensii | reverse complement strand
CGACCGCAAAACCTGGAGAAAGAGATGGTGCTCAAAGGACCTGCTCTAGTAGCAGAGCACTCAAGAAGAAGAAGATATACTTAAATATAAGCTGACTCCCCGACTTCAGAGTTTGAAAATTGGTAAAAATGCAAAACCTGTGTATAAGCCTACCCAGACTTTAGGACTTAAAATTTGATAAAAATTCAAAGTCCAATTCAAATACTGATGATGAAACTGATTTTGAAAAATTATTGGATCAAGCAGACCATCTCCAATGCCAAAAAAGAAGAAAACTCGAATCTGATACTGAAAAAAAGTAAACCCTATAAATATATCGCAAATAGCAAATTTCAAGGTGGAATTTAACAAAACTTTAATAGAAGTTGAACGTTTTGAAAGAAAATCTAAATTAAATGTTAGAGAGGCCAACTCTAAATATCCTGAAATTGTAAAAGATGCTACGCTTCTTGTTACAGCTCTGCCTCCAACACAGGTCAGCGTAGAGAGACTATTTTCTTCACTCCGTTTGATCAGAGCTGATCAGAGAACAGACAGCTGAACTTGCTGAGGCTGTTTTGTTTATTAGAAATAATGCTTAAATTTAATTTTGGTATTTGCCTATTTGGTATGTAATTAAAATTTAAAACTCTAAAAAGAAGCTTTTACTTTTTAATCCAGTGTTAATTTTATTTTAACAGGCATTTATACTAGTTAGAACTTGGAATAGTTATTTAGAAATTATATTTAAAGTAATTTTGGCATAACTAAATGCTTCCAAGGAGAAAAATTTTATTATTATTCAAATTTCAATAGCAATAAAATAAATCATGTAAAATTTTAAAGGACATGCATTTCTCTTTTCAGTGTATTAAAGTTGCTAATTGTTATCTCAGTTGTTGATATTGTAAATTGTAACAACCTATATACAGCCCAAATTTTGGATAATATCTCTTAAAAATTGTAAGAAAGTATGGGCCAAAGTGCTATAAAATTAATATAAAGTAGCCAGAAGACTCACTTGCAATAATAAAATATTAAAGTTAACTATGTGGGAGTTGGAGTCAGATCTTATAAATTTTAGGGAGTCAGAGTCAGATTTTTTTGAAAAGTGGAGTCAGGAGTCGGAGTCGGATTTTATTTGACAGGTGGAGTCGAAGTCGGATCATTTACTATGTCAAACTGACATAGTAAATGATCCGAGCCCTGGGCTTTGTCAGTTTGATGCAGATGATTCCAATATGAAAAAGAAAACGTTTCCTTTGTTCTCTATCTGCCTCGACAGACCAAAAATATGTTCGACAGACCACTGTATACAATACAGAAAAAAGCGTGTGACCAGGAAGGTTGACTGTTACCAAGTGACTTTATAGTGTTGTTTACTTGTTTACAGTTTTTACAAAGTAGAGAGGCGAGAGGTCTCCTCCTTAATTACAGTCAAGAAAAACAAAGTCATAAAAGTTATTGCTAAACATCTGGAGCTGGATGATTCTGAACAAATTAAAATCATCAACTTGCAGTTCAAGCGATAATGATGACATATAGCACATATTACCTTCTGATGAACAAAGTCTTATAGCAAGCATATACTGTATTGCAATTAATACTAACCTATATATGTGGATTTAACATAGTCAAATTAAAATACAGTATAAAGATACGTATACAGTAGTATTATAATATTTACTTTTTAATATACTGGTTTAACAGAATTCTAATAGAATACTAATCATTAGAATTTTATCTAATGGAAAAAATTCTAAGGAAAATGCAGTAATTCCTCCATGAAATTAATCTTCTTGGTCACTTTAGCAAGTTAAAATTTCTTAAAACTGAGTGGTTAATATAAACATTAGGCAGGTGGTCACTATATGGAACAAAAATAGCATTACATCCTATGGGAAACAAATCAGTTTTTGAAATTTGGTCTCTTTAGCCAGGTGGTCATTTTAACAGGCTTTGCTGTATAACAATATTATATAAAGTACTTGATATACAATACAATTCATTATTGTATTGTATAATATTGCTATATAAAAATAAGATCAGATTTTGTATCTGCTGAACTTTTAAATATGATTATATAAGTTTTACTCTACAAATATATAATACAGAACAATTGTTCTATATTATACATGGCTTAAGTGGAACTGAAAATGACTTCTTCAAGCTGAGTGCTTTTCCAGAATTTATTGTTAAATATTTGTTTTAAATAAATAAATGAAATAATCCTGCTATTTTAATACTTTATTATAATAGAATATATTTCATAACACAGTATATACAAGGCATTGAAAATCAGAATTAGATATTTTTGATTTGGTAAAAAATTGGATTTTGTTTTGATAAAAAATGTATTCCTAGTAACAAAGAAAAATTCCTTTTTGAAGCCTTTTTTTTTTGTATTCTTTCATAAATTTTACAAAAGGCAAGTATCTTTATTTTCCACATCCTAGTTCCAACTCTGTAAGCCAGTGTTTTCCAAACTGTGGGGCACACCCTACTAGGGAGGTGCGACTCTATTCCAAGGGGGGCACACAAGAATTAATAAAAACATCATTTTTTGAGTCAAATGAGCAAAAATTAATTCAAATTGTTATGGAAAAATGAATCAGCAAAAGTATTATAAATACAGTACATATATCCATGTATCCAGAAACTTTCTGCTATAGTTATTTTAAAGACATTAAATAACAATCTCATTTAGTGATTGTAAAAGAATTATGAGTAGCGATATATCTTTCATGACATCCAATTTGAGAGAATTTGTACTGAAAAACAAGCCCATCCATCCCATTAAATATTATGTTGTATTAAGCATGTATTCTGCTTTTTGTTTTTTTATAAGTTTGTTTAATTGTAATAAAAAATTATTACACTATAAAAAATACATATAAAATATGTATAAGAATTTTATTTAAACAAAATATGGTATATTGTTTTGTAGTATTAAATTATTAGTAGGAAGTATTTATAAAATTAGACTATTATGAAAATGAGGCACCAATTTTTTATGAAAATGGGGGGCACAGACACAAAATGTTTGGAAACCACTGCTATAAGCCATGGGTATACTTATTCCTTCAGTGCCAATTTGAAATAAAAAATTATTTTATAGGCTGCTAGGGAAAAGTTTAATAAAAGAGAGATGATCGTGAGAGTGATTATTTAAGTAGATAACTTTCACTAAAATGTAAATGTTAAAACCCTCAAGTTTCAATTGGTGACAAGACAGGTTCTTAATAAAACAGAAACATAAGACCTTTATTCATCATGATCAAGTATTCATTTCAGATGTTTTAGCTCCCTCATCAGTTTGTTAATGTAAAATTATTAATTTAAAAAAATACAAAAGTTTTTTAACATTAAGTAAAATATGATAACAGTTTCTTTTTATTTTATTTTATCAAATTATTAAAAATTATAAAATTGATTATTACTGATCTCAAAAAGATCTAAATACAGATAACAGTCTATATGTGTGCTATGACCCCACACATATAGATTTTTATGTACATAAATTTACAGAATTTACAGAAACAGTAGCACTATGACAATTTTAAAGAAATAACAATAATTTTTTTTACTACAATCAGCCTAATTATTTTGTTATTAAACTATACTAATAAAGGAATTGGAGTTCTTACCTATTAAAGTTTTGCAAAAATTTTTCTTAAAACAGATAATGTAAGCAGATGGCATATTCCATTACAGTTTTAAGTTTGAGACTGTTCTGCTATTGAGTAGTAATAGGGAAATAAAACAGTTTAAAACTTGATTTAGGTTCTATTTATGTGATAGTAATGGGGTTGGGTAACTTATGTTGACCATATATGTGAGAAATTTAACAGTTCTTTAGGAGCATATTATGCAATACCACACTTTACTGATATTAATACCTGAATATTGGTTTATCGTAATTTTTTGTATTTATGATTTCTATATGCTCTAATCCAATTATGCATATATTAATCGATGATTAATTTATAGAAAAAGATGTTTATTGTAATCAATGCTTACATCTTTGTTGTTGCTTTTTTTTGTCTTTTCACAGCTTTGATGCATGAATAGTGGAAATGAGACTATAAAAAATAATTATTAAATTTTTATAACCAAAAATTAGTCAATAATTTTTCTGTAATTCATATTATAAATTTTGATAAAGAGATTCCTGAATATTTGAAGAAGAAAGTTTCCTTTTGTAATTATGGAGGCCTTTATTATTATTATATTTTATTATTGTTAATACCACAGTTATGATTTTTGTAGTGCAAATACAACAGGGATGTAATTTGGTTAAATCAAATCACTGTTTCATGTTCTTTAATTCTAAGTTTAAATTTTCTTTGAAGTTTCACCAATATATGTGTATGGATCATTAAAAAACAAGTGATATTAGAAACAATCTATTTTAAATTTAGTGTTGGTGTATTATTATGTATTTCTGTCATACAGGTTATTTGTTTTATCTTATTTACTTCTGGTACTAAATAAGTGTTTATTGAATGTAGTGCTTTTTGTAGTGAATAAAATATATCTGCTATATAAGAGAATAAAAATATTTTCTGTATATATGCTCCTAAGAAACCATTAACTTTCCCATACATATCATCAACATAGATTACCCAATGCCATTACTCTCACAGAAATAGAACCTAAGTCAAGTGTTTTTAACTGTTTTATTTCCCTATCACTACTCAGTAGTAGAACAGTCTCTACTAAAACTATAATGGAATGTGCCATCTGCTTATGTTATCTGTTTTAAGAAAAATTTTTGCAAAACTTTAATAGATAAGAACTTCAATACTCTTATTACTGTAGTTCAATCAGCCATAGTGCTACTGTTTATGTAAATTCTGTAAATTTATGTAGATGAAAAAAGTATATATCTGAGTCACAGCAAATTGGAATTTTATCTGTATTTAGATCTTTTTTTAAATCAGTAATAATCAATTTTCTAATTTTTAATGATTAGATAAAATAAAATAAAAAGAAACTGTTAAAAAAGTTTTGTAACATTAAGTAAAATATATTACTAGTATTAGTACTCCTGTCTTTCTTTAAAATTAACTATATTTTACTTACAGCTCTACTACAGGATCCAAATTTTTCTTATAAAACGTTTTTGGCCTTTCTAGGAGACCCTCTTCAGTATTCTACATAGATATTCTTATTGTCAATAAGAATATCTATGGAAAAATTTGGATCCTTTAGTAGAGCTGTAAGTAAAATATAGTAAAATATATTTTTTAAATTAACAATTTTACATCAACAGACTGATGAGTGATGTTAAAATATCCAAAATGAATATTTGATCATGATGCACAAAATGAATATGAATAAAGTCTTAGGTTCTTAATAGAACAGGAACATGTCTTGCCTGAAAGAAAATTGAACTTGATTTAACATTCACATTTTAGAGACAAATTGTTCAATAAAACAGCTATTTATCAATAAAAATGTGATATAAGTAATTGTTTTTTATTGAAATCTACAAATAATACAAAATAACTAACTTTTACTATTATACTGCTAAAACCCTAACAAACTAAATTAAAAATTCACAGCTACTTTATTGCTAGAAGTGCTGTGAATTTTTAATTTAATACAAAATATTTATTAATATAATTATAGTCTGTATATTTAGAGTTCCCCCCCAGAAAATTAATTATATGTTATGCAATAGTCTTTAAACCAATAACAATGAAGATAGAAATACAGCTTATTTCTTCCTGTTTTAATTTTACTAGCACAGAAAGTCCAAACAAATTAGAATGGCCAGTCAGCTAGTATGCATAATAGAAAAAAATTTAAAAATTAGTAGGTGTTAATTACCTATTGAAATAAAGAAAATTCAGGGCCATCATGGAAACTGTTTAGAAGAAAATTTTAATTTGTTCAGAAATATAGCAAATATTTTTGTAATGATATAAACACAACTGGGGAATTAAAATTCCATTAGTCTTCACTTTGACTTATAATACAGTTTCTCCTGTTACATGATATTTTCAAACATTAATTCAGGGATCGACAACCATTTTTATTAGGAGAGCATATTTCAGAAATGCGGAAGTTTGGTGGGCACTGTGAGAATTTCTGCGGGCATTGTAGCACGCAGTGGCTGGATAGAGTATATAAGGATAGTGAGGACAGAAAATAGTTCACTATATGCAGCATCAGATGTCTCTAGTACTCGAAAATTGATTCATCTAGCCATTTAGTGTTATATAGATGTCGCTAAGATTCAGTTTTCGTCAAAAATGGTGAAGATAAAATCAAAGTGCACAATTATAAAGAATTTTTACTAAAATTATTCATTACAACTACAAGTATTTGTTGTTCAAATATCTAAAATTTAGATTTCAGATATTTGAACGGTGGGCACACAAAAACTGATTCGCTGGCACCTTGGTGACTGTGGGCACTGCGTTGCTGACCCCTGTAATAATTGATCATTCTATTCTGGTCAGACTACTTTTTAAATTCTTATAATATAATAATTAATATAATATTTAGATTATTTTAAAATAATTATTTTAAAAAATCTGTTAACTGATTGGTTTACAAAAAAGTAATATGCAAAGCCCTTTTTCAGTCAAAAATTTTAATCAGAAACGTTTTCAATGCATTTGGCACCTTAGTTTTTGATTGAAAAGGGCTTTGTGTTTTACTTTTTTTGTCTTTGTTTTGTGCAGTCTTGTTGAACTTTTATTACGATTGGTTTACTTTTACTCAAATTAATATTAAACAAAATAAACATTTATCTGATGATAAAGGTTCCTTGTTAATTTTTTGTTTTAAAATATTGATGCATATTATAAATACTCTGCCTTCCTTAATGATGAATTGATTTTTTATGTCTTAAACTTGAATTACTCTCCATCATAAACCAAAAACAAACTAAACTTACTATAGCCTTCCCATCATTGACAATACTTTCAACAAATACTGACTTCTCATTAATAAAAAATGAAGGGAAACCTAAATATGTATACTTATGTGATAAATATAGTTGTTTTACATTGCAAGTTTTTCAAATATCTGAATAAAATTTATTTGTCGAAAAAATAAAAAATGAAGTCACATAGGTTGAATATAAAAATTTCTTGTGGACCTAGGCACATATAGTATGTTCAGTAATAATAAGAGTAAATTTCAGATTAAAATATTTCTGAGATTTATTTTGTACATTCATAATTAGAAAAGCACTCATACATTTCAATATTATGCATTGTAAATCTTTTAGGTTAATAAAAGTATTTGTAAAGTAAGTAAATATAGCAATATAAAATTTGGTCCATAAGATTATTTTAAAATATAATCGCAGGCATAATTATAAATGTGAGGAAAATACATGTACCATACATATACCATATTTTTATCTATATTTCCTTTAAAGAGAAAGCCATAGGTATCTGTTTTAATTATATGTGAATTATTTTGATTTTATAAGGAATAAGATATAGAACTAAGAATTTTTGCATAGATATATATAAATTGCCTATGATATAAAAAGCTTGGCATTTTTGCCGTTATGATTTTCGATTTCTTTCTGATAAATATAATTATATAAATAGAGTCTAAGAATTTTTGCATAGATATATATAAATTGCCTATGATATAAAAAGCTTGGCATTTTGGCCGTTATGATTTTCGATTTCTTTCTGATAACTCTATTTATATAATTATATTTAACAATATACAATAAATCACATTTGTTATTTTTACATAACTATTGTATAACTTAAATAAGTTAAACAACTTTTTAAAAATTTTATAATTATTAAAATTATTTTTTGTAATATATTGAAAATTTCATTGTAAAATTTAACAATCAAATTCTCTTTTAGCTATCAAGTATATTTTAAAAAATGTTTTATTGTTTATCTATTCTAAATCAAATATAGTGAGCATGATTAAATTTTGATACATTCAAAATAATAATTATGCATCTAAGTTGCTGCTTTTTTATTAAGAGGAAAATTCACAGCATCACCAAAGTCATTATTACCTTTCTAAATGATATCATTGATGTATTTTAAAATATTGTGAATTTAAATTGTTCCTATCTATTTCACTTTTTAAAAAAATTTTATTAAAAATTGACAATCAGTTAAACAGTATTAACTGGCAATTACATTATTATAAAGATTTATTTTAATTTTTATATTTATCATTACATTATTATTGTATATTAAGAAAAATGAATCTTTCATTCACTAGAATTATGAATTTAAATTATTATTTATTTAACTATTTCAAATGAATGATAAAGTTCTTCTGCATAATAAAATAACAACAATTGAAATATACAGACAACTTTCATATAACATAATAGTTAGGTTTCTACAAAATCTCATGTAGGACAAAACAGTGTTATATAGGGATAAGAACCAGGGCACATTAACTGGTGTTACATTCCAATAGTTAACAAAAATGCACCAATTTAATCAGAATTTTTATTAAATATTAATTTTTCAGATTTAAGTAAAATTAAGTTTATTTAAGTTTTTCCCAATTATTTACATAAACTGTGGAATACCTGTATTTCAAATTATATATTCAATATAATCAAAACATTTTGCCAATTTGAGCAGCATTGTGTTTTACTGTTAGCTGTTGGTACGAGTTAGCATAGATATATTATTGCAACCATCATTCAAGCAAAATGGCAGAAAAACAGCATAGATATATTATTGCAACAATCATTCAAGCAAAATGGCAGAAAAACCAAAAAATTTATTCAATTAATGCTGTTTTTAACATTTTCAATTGATATTTCTGCTAATACGAATAAACAAAAAAAAAAAATAAAAAAATATAACTAGCGGGAATAGAACTCGGGCCGACCGGGAACAAAAAAAAATGTAACTAGCGGGAATAGAACTCGGGCTGACTGCATAGCAGTTTGCCGTTTAACCATGCTGCCACGACAACTCGTTGACGAACTGGTATACTTTCGTCGCGTCTTTCTTTGAGGTCATTTTTCTCTATAATGGCTAGCCATTGGCCTCTAGTCAAGAACTCTTACAGAAATAAATTTTGTTTCATTCCGTCTTCCGGCCCTCAAGTCCTCTCCTTGTTAGCCCTGTTCATCTCAAATATCAATATTTTATTAATTTTAGAAACAATCCAATAAATTTTATTTCAGATGTCAAAGAAATTTTATATTTTTGTAATTTGGTTTTCAATTATGAAATCTGTTAATGTATATAAATTTCTAATATTTAAATATAATATAAAATATATTAGCTATATTTATATAAAGATATCCAAAAATTTCTCGTGTAATGCTTACATAATAAGTAAAATTTCAATTTAATGTGATGATAATTAAATTTTCAATTTTATTTTATTAATTTATAACATTTCTGATACTATGATATCATTAAGTTCTTTATTTTAATGCTAAAGGATTTAGTGATGATATATTGCCTATAACTTTTTCCTAATATTTAGGTTATATTTAATTATATTAATATAATTACTTACGTGGATTATTTTGTGGAAATCTGCATTGTGAACCACGAACAATTATATCATTTGATTTCCAAGTAAATTCCTAGAAATGACAATAAAATAATAAGAAACTTGTAGAATTTTGAAATAAATTTACATATAAATGATGCAATAGATATTATTAAATTTATTTCTTCTAACTGATTTTAATTAAAAATAATAAATTTAAAATTGTATAAAAATATTTCTGTAAATATTTATTTATGGAGCTATGTCTTTTGTAAATAATTTATTCTGAAACTCTTTACAGAAATATAGAGTTTTAGAACAAATTATTTATATAAGATACAAAATTACTCATATAGCGTAGAGCATGATTATCTGAGGTGATGTGGACTAAAATAGCCTGGGATAATCAAAAACTTGGATAATATAGAAGATTTGGTAAATTATTATTAATAAACTGAATCTGAATACATTAATGTGATGATGTACACTCTATTTTCACATTAAGCCTAATTATTGAACATAATGAATTTTAAATTACAGATATTCCTCAACTTATGATGAGTTCATTTACAAGAATTTTGAACCCTACCACCATAAGCCAGAAATGGTCAGAAGTTGGGAATGCCCAAAATTTATGGATTTTTACTGCTAAATTATATATTCTCTAAATAAACATAAAGAACAAAAACTACAAGAATCAGACACAAAAAAAGAAAGGATGCTTTCCATATATCAGACCATTAAATCAGGGAATCAAATTCAGGTCACTTGCATTGATCAATAGCAGAATTTATTGATGCCATCACCCTCATAAGTCAAGTACTATCTGTATACAATAAAATACAATTTTATTTTTATTCATAACTATTTTATTACAAAGATTAAAAAAAATAAAGTGAATGACAATTCATCTTGGATAATGCAGAACTTCAGTTAAACAAGTCTTGATTAATCAGGACTCTATTATACTAGTATTTACTGTAATATACAGAGAATCTCTGTCTTATATAAATGGATCATTCAGCGAAACCTTTTGTAAGTTGAAACATTTGTTTGTCAGAGCATACCCTATACAATAGGACTATTTAGGTGTCAAAAAGACATAACATTAAAGAATAAACACATAAGTTGGATGAATAGCTACATGGTAAAGTAGTGGCTTACCATCTTGGAGGATCTGGATTCAATTCTAAATCCCACACCACCAGTTTTACATAAGTCTGATTCTAGGCTTGGTTTGTTAATTAAAACTAGCCTAATAAGCATATAAAACAGTGTGCATGTTATAAATAATGAAATTAGGAAAAATATTCTTAACTCTACATTATAGCTTTGGCCGCTTCAATCAATATATTTTTCTTGTAAGTCAGGGAATTTTTCATAAGTATGGATCTAGGTATGTTGGATTTACTCAAGTCAGGAATTGTCTGCATATACATATAAATGGGTTTATTGGGCAATAATGCACAGTATAACATTATAATGTAATTTTATATTATATTCACTTAATAGCATATATAAAAGTATCTAAAGAGTTTGCAACTATGGTCATAGAACATAACCTCTATTTTCCAAAAGCTTCAATTTCTCCAACTATGATTTTGCTAACAGTAGAGGTTTTAGAAAAAGGAATCCTACAATGTAACTTAATTAGTGAGGAATAATTAATATTTTATAAAATTATGTAATAGAAATTCAAAAAAATCTGCTAGAGTTTTATATGAAGTTAAATTTACAGTAGATTTAACAGATAACTAATTGCTATTAACTAAATTAGAAAATTTAATTCATAAATATATATTTAATTTAAACAAATAAAAATTATATTTGTAAATAGCACTTGTATATACTTATTAAATTTAAAAGTAAAATGCATCATAAAACTCATTCAAATTTTAAATTACAATTGATATAAATTACTTTAGAAATTCTGCTTTTAACAATTTTAAAAGTTGAAATTATTTATTTGATGTAGATATTTATCAAATAAATAGCTCCAAGTAGTAACACTAATGCAATATAAGTTACAATCATTCAATTATTTTCAGGTAATTTCTTTCCCATAATCTTTGTATCTATATTTAAATAACTAATGGAATTATTAATTATATAAATTATTACATAAAGTATTTAAAAATGAATCTTAAATGTGAGCAAAAAATGTTAATACTTGAAAATATGTAATTATAATTTTAATTTAAAATTCTCTTTCATGCTGTATTATTTTAGCAAAATTAATTATTTGAAATTTGCATTATTATATGTGTTATTAAATGTAAGATATCTATAAAATTTTAGAAAAAGATATTAAAAATTTTTTCTATAGGTAAATCTTTAAAGAAATCTTTTCATATTTAGTAATTCTGAAGCAATATATGATTTTTTTATAAGAATAAAGAACATTTTTTAACTGTAAAGTTTTCATAAATTCTGAATCCTGTAAAATAATAAATTTCTCTTTTATTTATAAATAAAATTATTCTCTCACTTGAATATATGGGCAGTAATCTGCCAAAGTAACTGAACCGCCATATCTTCCTACATCAGCATAAGGCACTCCTGGAATAAAATCAAAATTCTGGAAAAAAATAAATTGGATTAACATTAAATGAATTTAGAAATTAATTTTCTTATACTATATTTTTATTTTACTTGAAAATTAGGATCTAATTCTTGATCATGTTCCACTAAATTGCACAAAGCCACAGAATCTCTATTATCTGTACATTCTGTTTCTAAGGGATCTCTTTTCACTTTATCACAATATGGATGTATGCTCTCACCTCTAATTGAACAAATGATAAATTATTAATATTAAAGAAAAGATATTTTTATTTTATTAAAACTTCTAATCTATCATAATCAATTTCCTCTTAAAAATTAAAGAATTTAATCTTATCTATAATTAAGTGGTGCTTTAACATTTGCAATGTCCAGAATAATATTTTTTGTGGGACTTCTTTAAATAATGTTTGCAAGTTGATGTAAAAGAAGTCTTTTCTTATTTTCATATGCATGTTTCATCTCAAGAATGGCAATACCAAAATCTTAAATTCTTAGAATCTGCTACTCATAAAATGACATAAATAAATGCTATGACAAACACTTTAAACAGGAAGATAATAATTTAGTAACTGTGGTATACTTACTAATAATAAATTATCATCATCTGCTTAAAGTGCTTGTATTATTTATAGTAATACCAATTTTGTTAATTTAATATCATATAAATTTATTAAGAATTGTTTGTTTGTTGAATCCTGATTAGTAGAATTGCAGTTTAATATTTTTTTTTATTACCTATTAATTAAATTTACACAAATTTTTGTAACAAGGCATTTTTAATTTTTCCCTGTACAGCACACTCTGGTCAGATTCTTGCTAATCTCTGTCAAAGTAGGCATGCCAATATTAAAATCATTAAATTGAACAAAGCATATTTATTTCAGAATAATCACAAAATTAAAAGAATGAAACTGATTTAGATATTATGTAATGAAATGAACATACAAAAATAGCATTTATAAGCAGTCTTCAACTTTCTTAAATAAGTTATTTTACACTGCTTATAAGTGCTGTCTTTGTATGCTAATTTAATATTTATTTCATTTAAAATTATTTTCTTGATTACAAAAATAATACAAAATTGTTTCTTCTTGCAATAAATAAATTACATTTATCTTTTTTAATATTACTTACATAATTTTCAGAATTCTGTAATACTGTTAATTTTTTGAATGTAAATTTTGAATTAATATATATATATATATATATATACAGTTAATTCCACTTAATTGGGACACCAGTTAATTGGGACAGCCGCGTAATTGGGACAAATCTCAAAGAATGAAAACCAAACTAATAAACTAATACAAAATTTAAATGCTTAATTGGGACAGTAGCAGAAAAGGAATTTTCAATTTTTGATATATTTTAGCGATTTTTCAAAAGTATGGCTACACATGCATACACTACTCTTTGCCAAGATGTCAAGAAAGGATTTTATACTCAAATAAAATTGCTTGGCTGAATAAAATTAAAAGTCAGCCATTTAATACAAGCCATTGTAGACTCGCTGAAATAAACTAAAATCTATCATAGATGCGTCTCCTACAAAAAGAAAATCAACTGCGTAAGGAGTGGGCATTACAGAAAGAAATTCCAGGAACATTGAAAAGAAAGCGTGATGGAAAGGATTCAGAAGCATTAGATCAATGGATTTCTATAGTTAGCGGGCGAGGCGTCAATATTGGCGGCCCAATATTGAAGACGGAGATTAGTAAAAAACTAATAATTAGGTACCTATTTTAATAAATCATTAAAATAGGTACCTAATTATTATTTTTTTACCTATGAATTACATATTTTATTTTAGAATTTATCATTACTTCATTTAATTGGGACAGCCGCTTAATTGTGACAAAATGGATTGGCCTGACGTGTCCCAATTAAGTGGAATCCACTGTATATATTTTACTTTATATAATGCATAATTGAAACAAACTTAATTTGATATTTTTAAAAAATTAATAATTAAATCTGAAATCATCCATAGAGATAAATAATTAATGCATAGAATATTCAGAAGCACTAATTAACAAAATATTTGAAGGAATTTCAATTTGCTCAATATAATGCAACTTGCAAATTTTTTTCACTACTAATTTGGCACACCTTCAAAAAAATTGCTCTCTATTGCTCTAGAATATATAGTGTTTCAAAAATATCTGTACAAACTTCAAGAATGAGTTCTCCACACCTAAATAAATTCTTAATAATTCTTGATTTTAAATTATATTGAAAGATTATATATCTGTACAAACTTCAAGAATGAGTTCTCCACACCTAAATAAATTCTTAATAATTCTTGGTTTTAAATTATATTGAAAGATTATATTCAACAATCAAAAACAGACCATGTCTTAATTTATTTCAAACTTACACAAAATATTTACAGATACACATTACCAAAGTAATAAATCTTAATAAATGCTCAAAATGTCCTCCGTTGAGGAAGTTAACTTTGACCTGTCCTATTTTATTTTATTATGCACTTTATTATTTAGCGTTATTTTCTTAATTATTTTATACGCACTCTTTTCTTTTATTTATCGTTATTTTCTTTTATCTAACGTATTATATTTTAGTTTATGAGTTAACTTACTTCCACCTCCTCTGTTGTCGTTAGCAATCACGTGAAACGGAATCGGGAACTGTCCTCCGGAGGAGCTGTCCCAGGTAATGACATCATCATCATCTAAGTAATTTTACCACTGGTCCAATATGAGAATATAAGAATGATCTCGTATTGATGTTTTGTTTATTAAATTGTAAAGAGGATGACATGAATGAATAACTCTGTAAGCAAATAAATTTAAACTTGTTACGTGTATAAATTGTAAAGAGGATGACATGAATTGACTACTCTGTAAACTAATAACTTTAAACTTATTACATATAAGTATGTAAATGAAGCAACACAAGACTGTAAGTCACTCGGTATAAAAACCGATGCAATCGACGACTCAGATGAGGGTCAGATCAGACGACAAGGCTCAACCATAACCTCCATATTAGAAGAAGAAGAAGAAGAAGACTCAGATGAGGTGTTGTTTGATAACCCGAGGTGTTGTATCGATGTAAAGTTGGTTAAAGTGACATTTTTGATGTATTTTCACCATATGCAAGCAGATCAAAATCGGTGGGGGGTCAGCTGTGTCTTCCCCTTGTCAGTATAAGAACTACATCCAGGCTTAGGTATAAAAGAATTTAATTTCAGATTTAAAAATTATACATTCTTGGTTATACCATAATAATTTTGTGATAAATCTAAATAAAACAGAATTTATCAAACAAAATTTGAATAAACAACTTAATACTGATATAGAGATAGAAATCTTTAGGAGATCTTTTCTTTTTTAAGAGAGTCATAAAGATTTAATTAATTAATTATAACTAGCCAATTAGCAGGAATTATAATACTCACAGATAAATTGTTTTAATAAAATTCAAAGTGGCGCTTTCAGAATTCTTGTATTCCCTCTTCAGCTTTACCCATCAAAAATAATTTTATAAATAGAATTATTTTTGATGGGTAAAGCTGAAGAGGGAATACAAGAATTCTGAAAGCGCCACTTTGAATTTTATTAAAACAATTTATCTGTGAGTATAATAATTCCTGCTAATTGACTAGTTATAATTAATTAATTAAATAAATTAAAGTAAGCAGTGAATGAACATTTGGAGAGTCAAAGATTTAGGAATTATTTTTAGATGCAAAATTAAGCTTCAAATCTCATACTGATTACTTAATAAAAAATTATACAGAAAAACTGGTTTTACTTGGAGATATCTGAGATATATTTCTGATTTAATATGTAAAGCCTGGCTGAATGCAGAAATAATAAGTGTTGTGTCTTATGGTTTAATTATGCAGCAACACCTAAGACATATTTAGAAAAATTAAGTAGAAGCTATCAATATTTAGTTAAACAAATTATTAAATTTATGGCAGAACAAAATCAAACAAACATATTAAATAATTATGAAAATTTAAATATTCTAACTGTACAGGATATCCTTAATAAGGAAGACAAAAATTTTGGAAATATATTTAAATAGGGAGGTAGAAAACAATTATTTCAGCTTCAAATGTTAGGGAGAAACCACTAAGGACATTTCAATTTATCCATATTCCAAAACAGAGAATGGAAAATATACTAGATCTTTTTTTATTCATGCTCCAACTTATACTAATAAAAATTGTTTGTATGTTTACTTATCTGTTTAATCTAAAATTATTTTTTTGTTTTTTATTATTACATTTGTTTTTTAGAGGTTGCCTAATGTTACAACAGAACAATTGGTAATGTAGTAAATAAAATAAAATAAATGGCTTTATTATATAGAGCTGGTTTAAACTGAACTGTTTATATAAATTTTTCGGTCCAATCATAGTTATATAATTAAATAATAATTTATTCAGTAAGAATATTCGTTTTTACAGATATTATAAATATGAAACTAGTCTTATGTTTTACTTAACTATTTATGTAGCCCACCAAAAACTGAAAAGTGAATAACAAATTTTCATCCAGATGTGTTCGTAGAACTGTTTGTTGCAAGTGGGCATCGACCAGTACAAAGCTATATGTCATAACCTAGTTGAACAATCGTTTAGTTTGTGATATGTCACAAACTATTTAGTCCACCAACAAAAAAATTGCTAGTGGGCACAGTCTCATAGAAATCATTTGTTCTCACTCCTGCAATTAAATAATTGACCGACTGATAATTGCATGTGGGAGCAAACCCTATCAAGGAATATTGGTTGAATATCAACACTGTTTATTCTGTATTTCATATCCGTATTTTTTTCCTTTTAATTTCTAATCAAAATGCATTTTCTCAGCATTTTGCCAAAGCATTTTATGAAAATTTTCACAACATTGGTTTGTGATACAAAATTCTTTGAGAAATAAATTTTAAAATGAAGGATGAGGAAATCCTAGCATATTTTAATAATATTTAAAATTTTTTGACATTATATATAAGAAAATTCAGAATCAGATAACTGACTTTGTATTTGCTCATTTTCTAAACTATTTGACCATGGCTCCTGCCATTTTCTGTTCTGTTCTGTCTTCTCCTGCCATAACTTCTGTCCTAATTCTTTCTCTCATATACATGCATGCATTGAAAGTGAAGGACATTTTGAGCACTTTTTGTGATTTTTTACATTGATAATGTATATCTGTAAATGTCTCATACATGCATGCATTGAAAGTGAAGGACATTTTGAGCACTTTTTGTGATTTTTTACATTGATATATGAGACATTTACAGATATACATTAAGTTTGAAAAAAATTATGACATGTTCTGTTTTTTAGTTATTGAATGTAAATCTTTCAATATAATTCAAAACCAAGAATTTTCAGACTATATGAACTATTTTCTTGTTTGGGTGTGGAGAACTCATTCTTGAAGTTTGTACAGGTATTTCAGAAACACACTGTATATTCTAGATTAAATTTTGCAAAATAAAATAATCAAAATAATGATTCATTTATTTTGTAAAATTTTCTTTTTAATATAAATTCTTAAAGAAAATATTGCTATTATACCTATGATAAAGAGGTGGTTATTTTAATACAAAAATATATCATAGGTATATTTGAAAGCCCCACATATCACAGATATGAATTATTACATAAAAGAATGAATTATTATAAAAAAGAGCACTGAAGTTGGTTTCCCTGATAAAATGATCTTAACATTTTTGCTAAATATTTAGAATATATTCTTTGATATTTAATGCAGTACAATTTGTACAAATAAAAACTATAATTTGAGGATTTTTATATCTATGTTAGAGTTACTTGTGAAATAAACTTAGCAACATATAAATGAGCCATTCACAAGTCTTTAAATTTTAGTGTCAAAGCAGTTGATTGACTTTTAATTTTTTGTATTCAAAATCCTTAATAGTTAGGCTTAACACCACTAAATGACAAAAATTTTTTGGCCATTGAATAATAATAAATTTATTTCAGAAGCCAATTTGATTAACACCATACTGTAATGTAAATCAAACAATACATATATTGTAATGCAATTCAAACGTTTATAAAGTATCGTATTATGCCTAAGAAATTTTTGAGTTTACCATTTGAAGTTAGAATTATATTTTTACATCTTTTAAAATTACTAAATAGGAAGGATCAATTGAGAGACATATAGGAAAGGTATAATACGACTTTCGTGAAAGTCTTAGCTAATCAGTTTTTATTCATTAAATTTTTTATCAAGGTGTTTCTTTAATCATCTAGGATATGACAATAAGAAATAAGTAAAATTTTAATACAATGGTATATATTATATAATAGTGGCAAGTTGTTCAATGTTCTCATAAAAAAATTAAAATAATGTTATTGTTATATGTGATATTAATAGAATAATGTCTTTGTAAGATAAATAATTTCTTATATTAATCAAAGTAAAAGATGATTAAATACAAAAATAAGGTGAACAATATGGAGACTCTACTGCGACTAAAGGTTGGTTCCCACTAGCATGGATCTGCAGCGGAAAATATGTGTGTGACGAAAGTAGCATAGTTTTGATGACATACCGCTACCATCAAGCGTCTAGATCAGCCATTCTCAACCTGCAGCCCACGGGCCGCATGTGGCGTGCCAAGCTTTTATGTGCAGCCCAGAATGAACAGTCATGAATTTAATGAAAGTGCAGAATTCTTCTCCCACATGCAAAGAAATAGTGAACAATATGGAGACTCTACTGCGACTAAAGGTTGGTTCCCACTAGCACGGATCTGCAGCGGAAAATATGCGCGTGACGAAAGTAGCATAGTTTTGATGACATACCGCTACCATCAAGCGTCTAGATCAGCCATTCTCAACCTGCAGCCCACGGGCCGCATGTGGCGTGCCAAGCTTTTATGTGCAGCCCAGAATGAACAGTCATGAATTTAATGAAAGTGCAGAATTCTTCTCCCACATGCAAAGAAATAAAAAAATTCTTATATTAAAAAAATTTTTTAAATCTGGAAAAATTAGAATTTTCCTAATTTGCTAGGTTCTTTGTGATGCACTCATAAAATTTTTTCACGTAACACCAACCAGTTGCTGATTGCTGATATAACATGTTGCAGCCCTCTTAATGTAGGAAACAAATGTATGTGGCCCCAGGAAAAAAAGGTTCAGAACTGCTGGTCTAGATGCATTCAACTTTTCCGTGACAATCATGGTAAAATCCGTCAAGGTAATATCCACCAATGAAATCCAAGCATTTTGTGACGTTGAATTATTGGCAACTTTGAGTCAAGATGGCAGGATTCTCTATCGTTAAATCTCATCTCTTTAATCAAAATTGCATAGAAATCTTGTTTGTATTTCTTTATAAATATTTTCTATCCAACATTTCCTCTTTCTCGATTTTGTTTCAGTTTCTCATTTACTGCAGCTGTTAACATTATTTCGAAAACAGCAAGTGCCTTTCGTTGCTTAGTGTCAATTTTGTTTTACATGAAATGAATCATGGGAACGGCATTAAGAATCTTGGGGAAAGTGTAGCTTACCGTAACTGTGAGAACCCGCAAGCGGAATTGCCCCCGTGTTTATCTGCGGCAGCAGGGCCTGTCTAGCATTTATAATGCCCCGGACAAAAGGTCAAATTGCCGCCCCTTAAACATATACTTTTTAAGAAAATATAACGCAGAGTGGGGTAAAGCATAGTTGGGGAAAGTGCATTATTGGACTTTTTTAAGTGAAATTTTGCTATTTTGTATATTGTAGTAATCTACTACAAGTTAATATCAACCTATCAACATAGAAAACACATGATGAATGATGCAATTCCAGTATTTACATTGACCTTTACAAAAGTGTCGCATCCAAACAGCACACACAACTTTGACAGTATATTAAGTGCAATAATTCTTAAGATAACTTCACATTAGGAGCTATTTTTTTTGATAAGTATGAAGAATACTGATTAAAAGTTTATATTAAATAAACAATATTTCTTGACATGTCAAAATTTATTGAGAAAAATTCTGGTAAGCTCTTGCCCTGTAAATATTGTTACCTGGGGCAAGTGTGGATCAGCACTTTGGGGTAATCGTGTATTAGGCTGCTCTAGCCTCATGTTAAATCTTATTTGTTCAGAACACATTCAATCTTATTTTTTTGTGTTGTACAATTTTAATCTGTTTATTAACTTCTTTTTCTAGCATATAACATGGTTCGCAGCTACATCAAAAAACTAACAGTGGTGATTATTCAAAAGAAATGAACGAAATGTGAACATTGTCAAGATGATGATTGATAAATGCAAAGACATCAATTAAAATTTTCGTATAAACCAGTTTTTATTTGATAAAAAAACATTTTGTCATATTAAATGACAAAATGTGTACTTTGTTACTTTGAACAAAAATAAAATTGATGTAAAGTAAATAATGTGAGATGAGGTATAATGAAATAAAACAAAAATATAAAATGATATAAGTACACAAGTTGTTTAATAACAACTTGTGTACTTATATCATTTTATATTTGTTTTTATTTCACTATGCTGCCTCTGACATTTAAAGATTTTTTTTGGTCAACAGATGACACCACACTCCACTTTGGTAGAATACTATGTGGCTGGGTGAAACAAGCCCTTCCACAGGCTACCCACACTGGACAGTCAGCCAGATTGTGGAGGACGGAGATTGACAGGCTGCACCCAGACCCCATGATAAATATTTTCAAGCGATGGGACCTGAGACTCGAACCCGGATCCTCCAGAGTGGAAACCCGAAGCATTTCCACACGGCCAATCTGGCCGACCGCCTCTCACATTTCAGAGAGCAATCCTTGGGGATTGACAGGCTGCACCCAGACCCCATGATAAATATTTTCAAGCGATGGGACCTGAGACTTGAACCCGGATCCTCCAGAGTGGAAACCCGAAGCATTTCCACGCGGCCAATCTGGCCGACCGCCTCACACATTTCAGAGAGCAATCCTTGTTTTTTTTAACAAAGGATAACTCTAAAACCAAACAACCTATCTTAATGCGATAAAAAGCATTTTATAGCAAATTTGTTCATAATTCTGATCTTCCCAAGTAGCATGTGTAAATAAACTTCAAAGCTTTTTTTAACTTGCATGTACACTCTTATTCCATTTTGAATTACGTGCAGAGTAGCTGACATTTTGTACAATCTTGTAGCAAATTTAAAATTTTCAAGGATGAATTAAATGGTAATAGCTGCGACCCTGTTAAATATTTATACAATAGGTTAAAATACTTACGTTTAAAGTCCAACTTTGCAAAAACCACTCTGCACTTACCCCATTCTGCCTTATCTTTTATTTTAAATAAAAATCAAATGGTTATCACTACCAATGTATTAGCAAGTATAATGCCATTGTTTAACGAAACTGCCCTTTTATAATTAGAGGTAATAAACAAGTCAATGCATGATGTTCCTTCCCATTCCTGTTTCAAACAAGTTCTTGCAGTGCCCTGCGTGCTGCTATGCGATGCGTGACTTAGATACCTAGCCTTTTTTGTTATTTAATTAAACATGCCGCTCTTTTATGGTTGTTTTCTTCAGAATTAAGGATTGCAAATATTTTTTAGCTTTTAGGCAAAAACAGTAATTATAAAATGTAAACTGCATGGTAATTTTAGCCAAAGAAAAAATCGACATATATAAATTTTGGTTAATTAAGTATTTAACTTATAAATATTTTGTCACCTTCACAAATAAAATGCCGTCCTTTAAATATGCTGCCCCTGACAAATGTCCAGATTGCCAGCCCCTAGAGCAGGCCCTGGTGGCAGTTTTGACCGTTCCGCTTTCTGTAGTGGGAACCAACTTCAACTCTTTGCTCTTTGTTCTCGCAATACTCTGACATCCTCTAGCAATCAAACTTTTGTTTAACATTTGAAATATATACTGTATTAACTTATTTTTTAAAATACACCTAGCCCTCGATTTGCACGGCACTCAATTTACATGGTTTCGCTTTTACACAGTATTTAAATGAAAATAAAAAAAATTTTTTTGGGTTTTATTTTGATTGTTTTGCATTATGCCATTTATAAATTAAAAGAGTATCATATTGTCACGTTTTGTGGGTTTACGAGTCCGTAGAGATTAATAAAGAGTGAATACAGCTATATTTTGTATAGTCCAATTTATTCACACAAAAAAAATAATCTTGTTTCACTATAACTAAATTCAATACAAAATCCGATAATTATCTCATACAACACTAATCTGTCTTTAATTCAGAATAACTCGCAGTTCTTCTTAGTCCACTTTCGCTTTCACAATTTATTGCTCACTATTAACTTTTACTGTCCAAGTCTCGCAGTTCAACTAAACTCAACTCAGGCTTGCAGCTCGCCTAATTATGTTTAAATGCTTTTATTGTTTTTATTTGCATGGGATATTGTTAATTTGTTTTTTTTTTTGTACCGTATTCGGTGTTAATGTTTTTGTTTTCATTTTCAAAAATAAATTGAAAAAATATAAGCATTAAATTGTATCTAAAAATCAATGAACCAATCCCCTTTTTTTCCTTTAATCCTTCTCATTTTACACGGTTATAAAGAACATATCCTTGACTTTTCATTATCTTCTTTAGATCGATTTACACGGTTTACAGTTTAATTGAATATATCCTTCTATTTTGTATGAATTCTGCGTCTCGTTTTACATGATCAGGGACGTATCTACCATGTAAATCGAGGGCTGAGTGTATTTCGAAGATTGAATTCAATGGTATTAATTCTTCTTTTTTATTTTCACTTGCCAAATCAATTAACTCCATCAGTCACACAAAAATTGTAATAAAAATAACGATTAGTCCAAGGATATACTATCTTATGCATTTTATATGACGTTAGATAAAAGCTACATCTGTAATAATATTTCTACAATATTGATTTGAATTTATATTTAAAGGGAATTTTAAAAAACAATGTATATTATTTTATCATTTTTCTCTACTTTTTGCTTTGTGGAGTTAATCGATTTGGCAAGTAAGTGGCTCAAATATTATTCTTGATTATTGTGATTATCAATGAATTATAAATAAAGATTTTATTCATAGACTATGTTTGTCTTATTAATATTAGATGTAAGTTGAAATATAATATGTCCTCAATGTTATTGGAAGAGAATTTTTTAAATTTATTTTGATATAATTTTTAGTTCTATCCCTATAATAATAATAATTCATTTTTGTTACCGAGCTATTTGAATATATTTAATTACAGCATGATGCATGACAGATTTTTTTATATCATAATTAAAGGAAAATTATTTAAATTTAATAGAATTACAAATTATTATAAAAATTTAAATAAATAAGAACTTTTATGTTTATTCATAATAGCTTCAATTTTAGACAAATAGTTTAATTTTCATCTTAAAATTACTATATCAAATTTTTATATTAAAAGTTTTAAATAATTTTTTGTAATATTTAATTATTAAAATATAATCTTATAATCTCACCTTGATCTCCTAGTGTCAATCCATTCTTTACAACTCTTCATAGCAAAATTACATCCAAGATTATGTCCCCATTTTAAAGATTGTGACATATCATAATTAGGTAAATACCATCTATATTAAAAATAAATACATATCAGTTATTTTAAAATATATTATTAAACTTTACTTTTAAATCTGAATTTGATCTCTGAGCCAAATTTAATCTTGTTCCAGATTTGGAAAGCCAATTATATTATCAGGCAAAAAATTTTTCTAATATTTAAAAATACAATTATCAAACAGAATAGAATCAAATTATCAAATACATAGAAATATTGAAAGCTTTTTAATATATTGTGTTTTGCTATATTAATTAATATGAAATTTTAAATTATTATATAAATATACATTCTAAAACTAATTTTATATAGGTAATTCCAGCCTTTACAAACTAACTCGTTGGAGAAAACTCATTAAGTAAGAACTTGTAAACTAATCATTAAGTAAAAACTCATAAATCAATTTCTCATAGACATAATACTAAAATCAGGAGTTCTGTTCTCAGCAATGCAGTTTGACCACAATAAAATTAAGTAAACAGAACAGAACTCCTGATTTTAGTATTATGTCTATGAGAAATTGATTTATGAGTTTTTACTTAATGATTAGTTTACAAGTTCTTACTTAATTTTAAAGGCTATATTTTCATTTATAGCCTTTAAAATTAAGCAAGTTATAATAGTAAAAAGTATTTGTAACTAATATTTTAACTAACTGCTGAAAAACACATAATACTTCTAAAAATAGCACTTAACAGCAGTTAAGAACCTAATTAAATTAATGTTTTCAACAGCAGTTGTGTTCAACAGCTGTTAAGCTAAAAAAAAATTATGGAAGTAAAAAAATTATGAAAGCATTTGTCATATTAATGTTAAAAAATTTTTATTCTTCATTATCATTGACAGATAAGTAGATGAGTTTTAATGCAGATGAATTACTATCTTAGGCCTAATACGGGAATAAAAGTTATTTACATAATATGCCAATAAAACCAGAGGATGCGTTACTTCCACTTCTTAGCTGCAATTTTGAATTTTCCAATTTCAGAATAACAAGACAGAGTTTCTAATACAAAACCAATTGTACTATATGGTATAGCTATGAATGTGAGTTTAAACACTTTTTATGAATGTTTAGAATTTATTTATTGCAATTAATGTGCACATTTCACAGATTACCATCAAAATATGTTTCAAAAGTGTCAAGAAATGAAACAGTGTTTAATTAATATTTATAATGATTCATTTATATCAGTGGTTCTCAATCTTTTCGAGCCTAGCGCCCCCTTGGGTGAATGCGATTGTTCTGAGCACCCCCCGTTATCTTGACCCAATTCACCAAGGCACAAGGTCAAATGTAAGAGTTGGACGAAGCAAATATATATATATTACATTTTTCCCCGAGAAAGGCATTTTTTTATTAGAATACACTTGCCTTCCTCAGTTTCCAAAAGAATGGAACCGATAAGTGTTTCTGGATGAATATCTTCCTTCAATACAAAATAGTGATATAAAACTCAGGACATAAATGCAGCAAAAATTTAGGTTTATTAAATTGCTGATCAAAAGAAATACTTAAGAAGCACAAACTACAATTTTTGGTTGTCTATCGCCCCCTGATCGCCCCTTTTTGTTCCAGCGCCCCTTTCGAGAACGAGAACGCCCCCTGGGGGGCGATATCGCCCACGTTGAGAATCACTGATTTATATTATACTATTTATTTAATTATAATGGTTTGACAGACCCAGTATCTTCCATCAATGCCAAGGTAATTCTTGAATATACAGGATTCTGAGTATGTGTTCCTGTCATAGCTTCATTCTAAATTTAAGTAATGAATTAAAACACAATTATTAAATTCATTATTTTTCAATATTAACAATACAAAATTATTGATATTGTCTTATTTTATAATGAAATCGTTTAAAGTACCTCAAAAAGTCGTTTTTCCCAGTGAGTAAGTACAGTTCCATCACCACCTTGATCTTCTAACTCTGCTCCTTCAAGTAATGAACAATTAAATTGTTTTCTAACTTCTTCCTGGAAAATAACAATAGAATATCAAACTGATATTTTATTTTAATAATTTAAGCTAAATCAAATCATATTATTGTATTATAATGATGGGATATTTCACATATCACAAATCATATGATTTGTGATTATCAGCATGATATTCATTTATTCATTCCTGACTTATGTAACAGTTATTTTTTTGTAACTGTACACAAGTCGAATTTTTTACATAAGTCAAAAAAATAATTTTTAACAAAAGTTCTGGATTAAAAACTACCAGGTCTAGGTGACTAAAATATTTTCACCTATATAACATTATGCCACCTTGACTGAAAATCAGACAATGCATCATGGAATGAAATCATATACTTGACAACAGCATCAGAAGTCAGTATTGCGTCTATGGGAGAGCCGAAGTTCATTTATATCACTACGCTGATTGTAAAGGTTGGAAGAAAGAATGTTTCTGTTGGCAGAAAGAATATTAAGGAAAAATATGTAATTGGTACCTTGGTTTGGAGATCGTCAGTTCGTCAGCATGGAGGTCGCCATTGTGGATGACGCAATCAAGAGTATTGGTATTTGAACTGACTAAATTGTTTAAACTTAATGTCAATTGTTATGATGATGAACTTTTTTTCCGACAATTAATTATTGGAACTATGTTTATTATTAGTGTTAAAATGATTGTAAGTAAAATCAAAAATATATCACAATATGTAAATGAGAGAGAGATAAAGCTACCCTCAGTAGACGGCGCTGCAGTTTCCCGTTTTGGAGATATCGTCATGGCTTGTGTACTCGAATCAAAAATATATCACAATATGTAAATGAGAGAGAGATAAAGCTACCCTCAGTAGACGGTGCTGCAGTTTCCCGTTTTGGAGATATCGTCATGGCTTGTGTACTCGTTGGTGACTAACTGGAACTTGTACAGATTGAATGTCCTTTTGTGGATTACTAAGTATATTTTTTATGTTAATCCAAACGGGAAGTATTGTAAGTAAAATAGTTTCTGTTTTTCTTAATGAAGAATTACTAAGTTTGTATAACATATTGTTGAGTTTAAATAAACAAATAACTTTATTAGTATGGAAGCAGTGGTGCATGCTTTGTTTGTTTTCTTAGACTGGTTCGACCAGTGGGAATGGAATTTTAATTTGCGAATAAATAATGAAAAGAAGCAACAACGATATTCAGAGGATCCGAGGGATCAGACTTATGGAAGGGAACCCAGACATTTCATGATGATATAGTCCACTAAATTATTCAAGCTGTTACTGTAAATTGACATAAAATAATGACAATTTTGACAAATAAGCTATAAGCTTTGAATAAAATTACATTAACAACATGATTTTAACATGTAGTAAATTATCTGCGACTCTATGATATATACGATGATCAGATGTGAAATAATGTTTTGTGCATTCTAATCAATTCTGTGTTCTAAATTGGTGGAGTGTTGTAATTTTAAGTCATTCTCGAAAGACTGCATGATTAGCATCAAACGAAAAAAATTGTATTGAATATTTGTTTGAAATTGAAGATGAAAACCCAGAGGCAGGATTACATAAAAATAAACACCATTTTTACTGATGCTGTTATCCTTTACATCAAATCGACTGTTCTGTGCACATTAATTGTCACAAAAGTTGATAATATGCTGCTCCCATGGACGCAATACTGATTTTCGATGCTGTCATCAAGTATAGTAATATGATACTTAAAATCAACAAACAATATACAAAAACATGCATCATATTACTTGATATATAATGTAAATTGATTAATATAAAGTTTTAATTACGTAAATTAACAAGTTCAAACTTGTTACCTATAAATACAATAGCTATTTATATTATGTATATGAAAAAATTAAAAAATAATATACAGAAAATATTTTATGTATTTATATTAAAATTATATTTTTTAAAGACATAAGTCAGAGTGTGGCTGTAATTAAAAATTGCAAATCATATTATTGTGATCTTTTGCTCTAATTATTCTATATGTATATACTTGTGTGAGTGTATATATACACAATAGGTCTTGACTTAAACAATTAATTCATCTAAATATTTTTACATAAATCTAACAATGCTTAAATTCAATACACACAAATAGACACAAAACAGAATGGCCAAATGAAATATATAAGCATACTTTAGACATAAAATGGAAAATTTAAGGCCATAAGTGATATTTTTGCAAAAATAAAAATAAATTTTTTAACAAACATTTCATTCACATTTTATGGAAATTCAACTAAAATAGAGATTTATGCATCTGTATATCTCTGAAACTTCATAAGTTGAAACATGTAAGTTAGGACCTACTATATATGTTAATATCTGGCCAAAGTTATACATATCAGTATATATAATTAATTTTTTGTCAGATATTAGCCACTATAATAATTAAAATTTAAGTAAAGAGCATAATGCAATTGTTATTGAATGGTTTCAGATTAAGCTGTAAAAGTGCCTATATTACTTACCGTAAGTAAATAAGATACTCTATATTGATTTGAATTAGTAAAAGTTCAATTACTTTATTAAAATCACATTTTATAAATAACATGTTAATTTGTTCTAAATAGTTTGCTGGGATTAGAATGGGCAAACAAGGTACTTGCCTTGAGAAAAATTATAGAAGGCACAAAATTATCACAAAAAAAATATTCATTTGTTACTAGAGGGCACATTTGGTAATCTTAACTACCAAAAGCCTGGCTCTATTATATGAGATAGTTCTAATAAATAGAAATTTAATGCAGTTATATTCAGCATTTCCTTAAAACTCTATCATCACTTACACAGAAAATATTTTGTTGAGTGGCTACTTTAAAATCATCTGGTGGCTGCATTTGAGAACCACTGATTTAGAACTTTTCCTGGATTCAGTCCTGGGCCTCTGGATGGAAAGCTGAACGGCTTCCACTGATTTTACAGTTGCACTTTAGCCTGAAGAATTTGGGATCAAATTTCAAATTCCATGTTTCCAGATTTCTTTCAAGACAGATCTTCTGGCACTTTTTTCTATGAAGTTTAATATTGTTTTCCACCCAATGGGTACTAAGTGACAGGAGACTCCATTGCCTATTATGCATTGTTCACACTCCTAATGGAGTCAGCTGTCAGGTAGAGGATGGGGTTAACAAACTGGGCCCAGACCTCTTGTGAAAAATTTGGAGGTGTGAGATCTGGAAATTGAATCCACATCCTCCAAGATGGAAGCATAGCATGCTTCTACCGTGATGAAACATGTTATATTTGACAACATTGCAGACCAAATGTTGGCCTTGCAATGAGTTGGAAATTTAGTTTGGTTCATTAACCCATTCTTTAACTTATAGCTGATCTATAGTGAATGCTATAATAACCTCACTGTTTAGTTACCTCCAACAAAAAAGCAACATAAAGGGAAGACCTCACCATATTAAAATGCCTCTCTCTTAGTATCCAATAGAGTAAAAATGATGTAAAATTTAATAAGAAAGATTTTGACTTTTGAAAGGAATTCAATATCTTAGATGCAGTAAGGATTATAGAGGTTTCATGAACAGGAGCTATTGGCAAAACAATAAAGGGCATCTGGAAGAAAGTTTGCCTTTTCTTTCTAGATATTTAGAGTTCAGATACCATTCCAAAAGTTATTCCTGTTACTTAAATAACAAAGAAATTCCATATGGCAGCAAACTTGATTTGGAAGTTACTTTTTAAGATGTTTTCAAGGTGCTTAATTCCCATAATGAGAAACTCAAATTTGACAATCTTAGTGAAATACAGAAGGAATGAATTCTTGAAGAATCTGATTTTAACTTGATCCAGATAATCATATCATGAGAATTTTTAAAATTTATTAAGGGAATTAGATTTATTGAACTTGCATCAAGATTTTTGAAGACTTTGATTCAAACAAGCAACAAGCAACAACAATAAGGCAAGGAATAGAAAGGATAAATGCTTATTTTTAGAAGAATTTATTTCACAAAATTCAATGCTTAATTTACTTAAGCCATGGTTGAGAATTTGTTCATTGCAATTTTTATTATTGAAAATATAATTTGTACTTTTAGTTTTGAGTAATTTATTTGAATAGTTTGAAAGTTTAAGTATAGGAAATAATTTACATTATTGAACTAAGGTTCAATAATGAAAATTGCAATTATCAGATGCCATGGCTGTAGTTCAAGAGAGAATGCCTTTTTCCTCCTTAAATTGTCATTTGATTTGTCAATTTCATATTTTTTAATAAATTTTTCATAAGTTTTCTTGGTCAAAATTTTTCTCATTTTCTTGGTCAAAGTTTCTTATTTCCATTTTAACATTATATTTATGGGAAAATCTGACTCAATTTACATCACATGTCTTGGGATGATCTACAACATAATTTCAGGGATGACTGTATATGGAAATAAGTGATTTATTCAAACATTCAATTTATTTAATTAAAAAAATGTTTTTTTTTTTAATAAAGTAAAATTTTTAATTTCAATTATTAAGATTGCACTATTTAATAACATTTTTCTGATGACTCAGTTAATTTATTTTAAATAGTACATTTATACAATTTCATAAACAGAATAGGAAATTAATGTAGTTATATCCATTTTTCTTTAAATTTTGACTTCCATTTATATATTCAAATATTTTCTTGTCATCACACTAAAATATTATGATAGCCCCATTTGAGAATATCTGTTGGTATGATATTATTAAAGAATTGACTGAAGTTAAAAGAGCACTATAATTATATTGTCTTGCTAAAAATCTGCAGAAAATATTCAAATTTATATATAGTACAAAATTAAAATAATGATTTAATGAATCATTTTAACATGAATCAAAAGTGCAAATTTTTAATCATAGTGAAGCTTTAGAAGAATCATATTACAAAGGGAAAAACTGTATATCATATAAAATCTAATTAATAATTTAGCATATCAGAAATATAATTACATTTTGATTTTTTTAAGAAATCATTATCTATGAATTCATCATAATGGCTTTCAGGTGTATTAACAATAAAATAGTCTCAAAAATATAAAAGCATTCTAACCTATAAAAGTCTAATTTTAAACAAAACATATTGTTTTTAATTTTATCATTGTAAACTACATTATCTATGTAATCTACTATGAGGAAGGAGATATGCATTCTATTAGGATAGATATGTAATAATTACAATATATGATAATATTACTAATGATAGTGTGCTATCAAATAGCCAATTCTTCATAGCATCATATTATTAACTATTATTACAATAGTCTTATAACTATTCAGATAGTTCTTAGTATGAATTCCCAGATTTAGAAGTCCTTTTTTCAAATATCAACAAAATCAAAAATATGAACATTAATTGCAATAAATAAGTAAATGCTAAACATTCATAAATGCAGCATTTCATACCATGCACTTATGGCCATATTCACCATAGTGGATTAATACTTGGATCCAAGATCAATCCCATTTTTGTATTCACCACAACAAAAATTTCAACATTTTTGTATTCATCACAACAATTGTTGTATTCACCACAACAAGATCAATCCCATATTCACCAAAACCTCTGTGTTGGAGATTAACTCCAACTGTGAGTGGTTATTTAACTTGTTCTTATCAATGGATTAATTCTCAAATAAGGAGTCGACACATGCACATAATCAGCCAATTCAGAAAACAAAATGGATGACTGATTTGTGGATTTGTATGAAGACTTCTTGTTTTAACAAGAGTTAAAAGAAAACAGTTTTTTTTTCAGAAAAAGACAATCTAGAAAAATATATTCAGTAATAAATAATGATATTGATGTACTAAATGATAAATGCAAATGATATCAGTTCCATAACTGATATCATTTGCATAAAGATGTGGTTTGTTCGCTAACTGAGAAATTTCATAATGAACTTAGCTTTAATAGTGAAAGAAACAATTATCTGTTACCTATTCTTCCATGCTTCTTGTTTTTGAAGATTGGTTATTAAATGTTTTTTATTTTCTAATATAGTTTTATATTTTTCTATTAATTCTAATAACAGTTCCTTATTGAAATTTGAATAATTTTTCTTATTAGAATCTATTCCAATCTCCATGCTGATAAACATGTGAAAACACAGAATCTTTGCACATCAAAATATGCACACAAAGTCACGTGACACAATTCGACAAATCGAAGCTATTCTTACAAAGCGGCAAGAGTTAAACAGCCGATCGAATAATCCGGTTTCAGAAAATGTTGGTGAATTCGAAAGAAAAATAATCGGAATTCACAATTCAATCCCAATTTACACAATTTTCAAATTGACACTTGGTTGGTGAATATGCCGTTAAAACAATAGAATGTCTTCTACTGCTGGGCTTGTAGAAGATTTTCTGTTGTCTGCTTCATTCCTGAATTGTGCCTAAGGCAACAGTTCAACTGTAGCCTCATCTATTTATCTGTTGATAGTGATGATGGCATATAAAAATTCTTTAACATTTGTATAACATATAATTTCTTTAATCTTTAAAATCAAGCAAATTATAATATGTTTTCATTTCTTTAGATAAAATAAATTATAATTTAATCATAAACTCTTGTTTGTTGACTTTTATAATTAGATTTCATTGTTGAGAATGAATTCCTGTTTTTAACATTATCTATGGGGAATAAATTCCCACTTTATGAGTGAACTCCAGAAATGAATTAACTCACAAAGTCAGGAATTATCTGTTAGTTGCAGCATTATAACAAAGAATTACAGTACAGTCAGTCCTCTATTTATGCATTTTCAAAAGTTATGCAGTTATTACAAATTAATAATGCCATTTATTGTCTTATTAATAAACTAATTTATTTTTTTTCTTCAAACTGATGATAAAAATGGCAGAGAAATATAAAATGGTAGATAACCTTAATAAAAACATCTCAAAAAGAAGAGCAATTACTTTGAAAAGTATATTAAACTGCTCATTTATATGTAAAAATGTTTCAATTATAATTCATCATAAAAAAAAATATTCCATATTTATGCATTATTTCACTTACGTGGATTTTTGTCTTGTGCAGAAATTTCTGGAACCATTTAACCACATAAGTAGAGGACTAACTGTATTGCACAATATATTAAATTATGATAAAAATTTTGGACACCAGAATTTTTTACGTTATGTTAAACTGTATTCACATATCATTAAAATATTGCTATATTTTACCAAATGTACTAGCATCAAATAATTTTAATAGAAATAAGAAAATATGAAATTTTTGCAAAAGAATTACATAAATTTCAATTGGTCTAGCTTGATCTTTTTGTATATTCTCATAGAAAAAATATGACAGCAATTGCATATGTATTAACTGTTATTATTATTATTTTTAATGAAACAAAATTATTAAGAGTTATTTTAGTTTTTAATATTTTCTGTAAGATATTTAAAAAAATGCAAGCACAACAAAATTAATTACCACAACTCTGGGTGTTACAATCATATGTACAGTTTTCTTTATTGTAGTTCCACGGACTTTCCATTTTCTTTCCATTTTTCTTATCACTCTTTCACTCCATTGATGTGCCTGAACACTAATAAAAATTTTAATTTTTATCATAAATTTCTACATTATTATATTATCAATTTTGAGCAAGATAAAAATAAGAGATTATATCGTTTAAAATAAAATTAATAATAAGTAAAATATTTCCTAAATGTTATACATTCATTTTCTCTCCTGCTGTATTTGTTAATCTAAAATTGAATTATAATATTTATTATTAGTAGTAATAGTAATAATCATAAAACCTTATTTTGCTAATAAAAATTAACGTTGCAAAATAATCTGAAACTTTTAATAATCAGTGCTGTTTACTAAATTTAGATTAATTATTGTTATTATTATAGTTCAAATTAATGATAAAGGCATTTATTTAAATTTAGATTATTCTGTGTTTCCTAAGATTGATTTTTCTAAACTTATCTGTAGGAATTAATGATTAATTTTTCTTTAATAAACAAATAATCCTCTGCAAATTTAATATGCCAAACAACTATTAGAAAGTTTTAATAACTTAAATTGTAAGCAGAAATAAATTATTTTTTGCTATACACTATTATATAGCAGAAAATAATTTACCATATACTATTTATAAATCCAGCTTATATATAAGTTCATTTTGTTAAGTTTTATAGAAGTAATAATCCTAACTAGCAAAATTTCCCCTAGTGATTTATTTTTGAAATAACAGCCAATTTAATAATTAATTAATTTATGCTACCATGCCACCATCTGTTGGATTAATAATTAATTTTGGTCCTCTTGGCAAATGTCTGCCTGAATTTGGCAAGAGGGCCAGTGGCTATGTTTAGCCCATTCCAGAGCGCTGCTATCGGTTTAAGTCCGATAATTTCTAAATTATATACATCCTGAAATTGGAATTTGCCAATGTCTTGGTAGTCTAACTGGTTAAGGCATCAGGATGGTAACCCGAAGTTCCTGGTTCGACTCCAGGTCAAGGCAAATTTTTAATTTCAGGAAATTAGTAAAAATTAAAGTTCAATTTTAAATAACAGATAGTGCCACCTTAGTTTAAATTTAAATATTATTAATCCAACAGATGGTGGCACCATAGAATAAATTAATTATTAAATTGGTAGTCATTTCAAAAATAAATTGCTAGGGGAAATTTGACTAGTTAGGGTTATTTGGATTGCATAATCCCCTAAGTAAATGTTGATGTATGATTAGTTTTATAGGAGGACTTAAAAATTGAATTCAAAGAAGGATTATTATTCCTTTTTATATTCAGTATATCTTTATATAAATTAATCAATGTTTTATGCATATAAGTAGTATATCACAGCATTGAATAATGGAAGTGTTGTTGTCCTGTGTTGGAAATGAAATAAATTAGAGCTATCTAATTTACTATAAAGAAAGGAAGAAACTTTTATTTGGAAACAGAATTTATTGATATATTATTTATAAAATTCTATATTTGATGATACCAGAAATTATAGATTATGTAATAAAATTTAAAAATTAAATCAACATTATTTTAAAAAAATAGTCAATTTATTTTTGAAATACAGCAAATAACTTTTGAAATACAGCACATAGTCTGGTTTCAAATAGTTTGAACTTCACTATAGTCTGGATTGTAATTGTTAATAAAAAATTTTTTATTTATTTTATTTTTTTTAGAATAAATACGAAATGTAAGTGCATTTGCTACTTATTATCTATATATGACTCAAATAGCTACCATTTGACGAGTTGAGACAAGCAGGCAGCTGCTTCAATGTTGTCAAATTTATCTTAAAAACGTTTGTTATAGTGCCTGCCTCTCAAATGCATACATAAAATATTCGATCATTTGCATAATTTTTAAATTATAATTCCACATTTGATAATTTTGTGACTTAAATGTTTTATTAACAATCATGAATGCTAAAAGAAAATGTGAGTCTGGTTCAATGCCAAATTGTAACTGTGTGTGTCTTGCCATAATTCAGGTCCACTTTGAACTTCTGAAATCAAAAAGTTCTCTATTAATGCTGCTGGTATTCATTATTAAGTTCCACAAGAACAGACTTGTCACCTCTGTTTGTTTGCTCAAAATCAAACTTGTTTAAATTCTGAATGAGTTGTTCAAGTGCTGCTCTGCGTGTGGAATGGTGCCGAGCAGCTGACTTGGAGAAAGCAAATGCATTCACCTGCTGAGCAAGCCATCTTTATGGGCTCAGACCCATTTTCTGCCCCCTTCTACTGTCTATTATATATCTTTTATAAAGATTTTAATGTTTAATGCATAAAGAAATAATTATTAATATAAGAATTTACAATTTAAAAAAACATATGAGCAAATCAAAAATTTCTTAGAACCAATTATAATTTCTTGGAAAAATTATAATTGGTTCCAAGAAACTGGTTTCAATTAGTCCAGTAAGAAAGAGGAACCAATTAACTGGACTATGCGAGGTATTGCTGTACAGGTAGTCCTTGACTTAAGATAGGGTTCACTTCAAACTTGCTGTTGTAAGTTGGAACAGTCTTAAGTCATAAATGCCCAAAATTTATGGATTTCTTATTATCAACAGTTACTAGTATACTATAATATATATATTATCTTAATAAACTTAAAAAACACAAAACTGCAATTTAATCAGATAAAAAAGAATGGTTTTCATATATCAAACCATTGGGTCAAGAACTTGAACTCGTGATATTGCATTGACTAATCAAAGAATTTACTGATTACATCATCATCATAAGTATGAATAGTTGTAAGTTGAAGACTATCTGTATATCAAACTTTTAAGTAATAATTTAATGCTCAACCTAAAATATTTAGAATAATTTCATATATAGTATATGATTATATTGCAATAATTAAATAAATTTTCAAAGAAAATACAGATTATTGATTATTTACTTTTGGTTTTGTTTTATGCTAAACAAAATTAAACAATAAATAAATACTATTTTTACTTTTATTAAATAATTAATAAATTTAATCTTATATTAATCAAGTATTAATGCTTACGCCTTATTAATATATGGTTTTCCATTTGGCCCACGTTCAGTCAAAGGTTTACCATTTCGATCATGAAAATAAGCATATAAGCTAACTGAAAAGCCCTAAATATGATAAAAAATATACAAATATAAAAAATGTATAAAATAACAATTTATGTATTTATTTTGAAATAAAAAATATGATATATTTGAAATGATACTTTAATGTTTCTTAACTTTGAATTTTATTAGTATAGTTTAATGCATTAATACAAACCAAAGCATGAAGTATTTCATGTTTCACTGTTGATAAAAGTGTTTCTAGATCTTGAGGTTTTGTAGAGAGAGAATTAGGACAAAGATTTGCATGACCTGCAATTGGTCTGATAAAATATAAAAATTATTGAAATTTTCTGTTAAAAGAATACAAAATAAATGTGCATAAAATATTCTAAAAATCAGTTAGAAATGAAAAGATTAATTTGCATTTACCTGTCTAAGGCTGCTTCCTGCTGGCAATGTGCAGCATAGGCAACAGTTTGACCTTTCTGGCATCTTTCAGTTTGCATGGCAGACACATAGAAGACAAAATCTGCATCCATGACACCTCTTGGATCCATTATTCTTGGATCTCCAAGAGTTTTGCAGAAATGACCACCAGAGCTACAAACCCTGCAAGGCTATATAATTTATGTAACTTCTGTAAGATTGTGATTATATTTGAATTTACATATTATATAATGAATTTTTTATCTCTTATTAATTTTATTTTCAGTTCTATGGGTAAATTATTTAGTTGTGTAAATTATTATTAAATCTAATTATATAAATTTTTCATATCAACTTGTTCTGTTTTAAATAATAAAAGTTAATTTATTTTATTTCAAGGTCAAATAATTAATATTCTTTTAAGTTTTAATTACTTAAATAATTTCAAAATATTTTATTAGCTTTAAAATTTTAATTTCATTTCTACAAATATGTGCTAATTATAAATTAATATGCATTACTACAAATATGTGCTAATTATAAATTAATATGCATTAATTAATTTATATATTATCAGAACAATATAGTTCTGGCAGTATATGTATATATTTTGTAATAAAATTCTTAAGAACAGCATCAGTTCAAAAATAAAAAAATCAGCACAAACTTTTACCCATCATTAATAAATTACATTAGTAGTTTGATGATGAATGAAGTTCCAAAAGTTCTCTAATAAAGTATATTTAATTCTAAAAGCTTATGTTGTCTGCATTTTTTAATGAAAATTCAAAAAACTTCCGGTAAGCTCAGCCCCTGCGAAGCAGGTGACAAACTTTTTGGAACGAACTGTACGCACGCAACATCTATAATGATCAGTTACATACTGCTATGAATCATACAGTGACACAGTATCACTTGACGACCCTGCAATACAATGGACATATTAAACATCGTCTGTGAGACCATCTTGAGATTGCTCCTAGAAGGCTTTGATTACCATTATGTTAGTCGCGAGTGTTTCATTGGTGTTGTTAACCATAAGTCAAATGTCAACGCGAAAAGTGACTTATTACTCTCTTTATCCATATCAAGTCAAAATCCTAGGTAAGAAGTTTGTCCAATGCATATGAAATGTGGGAGAAGCTAAAGTAGTCCACGAGGAAACTAGCGATATCCAACACATTTTGACTAATCACAGAACTAATGATTGACTTTTGAAGAGGAACTCCACGAACATCTCGAATTTAAACCGATACATTCAGTTTTCGACGAAATTACTACAAAATTAATATTTATCACATTGACAAATATTCATATAAACCTGGATAACCGCCGGCCTGATTGGCCGCCTGGAAACGCTTTGGGACTCGGGTTCGAGTTTCGGGTTCCACTCTTTGAAAATATTTATCATGAGATCCAGACTCGACCTGTCGATCCCGGTCCTCCACAATCCGGCTAACCTCTCCGCAGCGATGGGCAGCCTGTAGAAAGGCTTGTTTCGCCCCGCCATCTAGTATTCTACCAGAATGGAATGTAGCTTCATCTGTTGTCAAAAAAACCTGGATAACCAATAACAAAGTGCATGGTTAGTATTGTCTTTATGAACTGAACAAGAAATGAATGCTTATAACCATGGCAACATCAACGGACGAATACAAAATACCGAAATTATCTTTAGACAACTATCACGCATGGTCAATCCACGAAAGAGCCGCTTTCGTGCAAATAGGATGTTGGGAAACCGTTAATCCTGGCTACAATACAATCATCATGATAGATAATAATGCATTAGCATTTCTTTTCCTAATAACCTTAACGACATTGGCGAAAGATGCATGGGAAACTTTAAAAAAAATACATTCGAAATGTGGTCTGTTGTGGATATTACAATTAAAGACAGATTTTTTTCAATATAAGAATGAAACGAGCTATAAAAAAACTACCTAGGTCGATTAATGGAACTGCACAGAAAACTAATGAGCAACGGATATGATTTCTCCGATAGAGAAGTAGAATTAGTGATGCTCATGGTATTTCCTAACATTACGAACTTTCAAATTTAGAACAAGATGTTTGTATGACGTTTTTATCATCTCTCGACTTCCAATTTTGTTTAAAATTGCTTCTATTTTTGGAGGAGTGCTTTAGGCTCATCTCGTTGCTCCCCTTTTCTTTATCACGACATATTATTCTCTTTTCTTCAACTAGCAATCGTATTTTTTATTTTTTTCGCCGTATAGAATTGCTTCTATACTCTTACGATTGGACAATAGACCAACCACATGATGTCATACAGGAAGAAGTTAACCAATTTTAGACAATTTCCTTTGTCAACAGATGACGCCACACTTCATTCTTGTAGAATACTATGTGGTGGGGCGAAACAAGTCTTTTTCACAAGCTGGCCACCCCTGCGAAGGGGTCAGCCGGATTGTGGAGGACAGGGTCGACGGGCTGGGTCCTGCCCACCCCTGCGGAGGGGTCAGCCGGATTGTGGAGGACGGGGATCGACGGGCCGGGCCCGGACCCCATGATAAATATTTTCAAGGGGTGGGACCCGAGACTCGAACCCGGGTCCTCCAGAGTGGAAAGCCGAAGCGTTTCCACGCGGCCAATCCGGCCGTTATTTTAGGCCATTAGGAAGCGGCAAACAAGAAAACAATGAAGATAACAGGACGGAATATGTTGAATTTCAACTTACTGAAAAAATGATGGTACAAGGATCGCTTAAGAAAAGGTATTATATGTACCCAAACTTGACGGAAATCTTTTCTCAAAAGGAAGAATAGAAGAATTAGAAATGAAAGTGAGTTTCGAGGATGCGAAAGCTATAGATATACAACAAAACGGCCAGGTCATTCTCACAGCTATGTGGGACAGCAGACTGCACATAGAAGAAACTAAGCCAAGATTGATAATTAATGAAACACTATGGCATCGACGACTCGGCCACCTTCACCAAAAAGGTGAAGTTATACAAAGAAGGAGAAAGCGAAAGAACACAATTAACAAACTACGAAGAAAGTTCCACCTACTTGCTTGGAAAATTAAGAAAGAAAAGCTTCCCGATACATCGGAATGAATTAGTTCACCCCAGCGATTGAATTAATTCATTTCGATGTTGTTGAAAAAATTACACCGACTTCTAAGGAAGGGTCGAACTATTTTGTTACATTTGTGGACGATTATACATGCTATTCGACTGTTTACTCAATGAAAACAAAGAATGAAAGTCCTTCGTAAATTCGACACGTTCCAGCGCATGGCAGAAAATTATACAGTATAGAATATGCTTTATTTTTAAGTTTACTTTTAAATTTTGTGGAATTTATTGATATCTTGAATTTTTATAAACAGATCTTTCAAATTGTTTCTTCCAATAATTTTAAACAACAATTTTTTCTGAATAATAAATTATATTAGTTTTAATATGAATATTCATCAGATTCATCTTCTGAAGAATCGGAGGCAGTCCAGTCACTTGATTCTGAATCGGAATCTGAATCTAAGTTCCGATTTTCTATATTATTCTCATTATTTCAATAAACGGAGATATTGATATCAGTGTGTGTTCGTCTTATTTTTTCTAATCTTGAATATAAAGTTTGACTTTGAATGAAATGCAAAAACCAACAGTTTTCGCCAAAGCGGCATTTGCCATGTCCATTCCTGAAGACATGTTTTTTTAATTGAATAAATGAATGGCTTAATATGAGACAATGACAAGCCACAAAAATAACTGTTGAGCATTTGTTATGGAAGATGCAAAAAAAACCTGAAAAATCTTGCATTGTTACTTTGTAAATGAATTTCATGTGGTTTGATAAAACGGGCTATGCAATGCTTCGCAAGAAATGTGGATAGGAAAAACAATTCAGTTTAATAGAAAAATCAAAATTTATTAAAAAAGTTGCCATATCATATTATTGCATTAAACATAAACATTAAATATTTTACTTAAAAGTTAATTATAAAAACTGAAAAATGAAAAGTAAACTGAACATGAGAATGCCAATAGTTTCAAACACAGACATGAAAAGCGAAATTTCTATTACTCTATAATTTCAGCTTTGTCTGGTTCAGAATTCGCATTCTCCGAAGGTTGGAAGCTAGTATAAAATGCGTGATGAATAGGTGGCACATATGGGAGGAGCAAATTAACGTTGCTTAGCTTCTTCTGAGGTATCTTAACAGGCTCCAAGTATTTCCTTTTTTAATTGGGAGAGTATCGTTTGCGTGGCCGCCCTTTTTTTGTAATCGCGACAGTTTTGTAATCATCACAGACGGCGTGTTTCACATAAATGGCTTTCGTGTCTTCTGATTTGAAATGGAAACTAAAGGCATTTGAAAAAATCTAAGGTTTGATTATCTTCAGTGTGCAGATTCTTTCTTATATTTTGTAGAATGGGTTGGAAATTGAGAAAATTTGTTTGATTCATGACAGAGCAAAGGGCTGTTTCTTATTGGCGTCTCTTATAACTGTAGATATCAGTTCAGAGGAGAACTTAATAATGATAGCCATCTATGTAGATGACTTCTTGATAGCTTCTCGCCATTTGGGTTTTTGTTAAAGGTTTTATTTAAGTTTTCATCCATAAGAGGTTTTTGATTGGCAGGTGAAAAATGTCGATGTGGGCATGGCCCGCCTGTACCCACACAAGGTCACGGAAGTTTCCCCCATCCGCCAAGAGTCGACCGAGCTCTGGACAGGCACCGTTCAAGACTTTTCCCTTCGCCATTCATCTTCTCGGCACGGTAGCTCACACCTTAAGATTGGGGCCCCTTTAGTCGCCTCTTACGACACGCAGGTCAGACGGCGGGTGTATTCTTACCCCCACCCACAGGGAGACTCTGACGTCGGATTTTTCGAAAGTTGGCCTTTGCACGTTTGAAGGCAATGAGATTTCTTTCAGTAGGATATCGGCGGAAAATACCCCACGCCTTCTTTTGTTTTTTGTGGTCGTGGTTCCACCAAGGTGTATGATGTTTGCGAAATCTTGCTGAAGTTTTACGTATAGATTCTTCAGCTGCCTCTGTGATGTGCTCTGTGACAGTTTCAACTGCTTCATCGATATCTGGAATCTCAACCATGTCTGCTGTTATAGAAGCGAGACTGAAAAATAGCTTCCAGTCGGCAGATTCAAGCCCTGCCGATTTATATCCATCGCGTGGAAAGAGGCTTTAAAACCAGCAATAAAAAAAATAACGTGAACTGCTAAACTTTTACTAGGAAATGGTCCGTTCATTTCATCTTTGAATCAATCAGTATGCCCCATCACAAATGTTGACCATCCTGAATGGGGTCTGAAATGGAAGCTGACATATATTTTTTTAATTCCACTTTCCAATCATTCTACCCACACTGTAGTGAGATTAGCCGTACTAACTCGATGCGGGCTAACTCCTAATATAGTTTTTCAGTTGTTGGAATCGAATTTGATCCTTTTTTTTTGTTAACAGATGACGCCACTTTACACTCAGTAAGAGTACTAAGTCAATCCGTGTAGCGGTAAATAGCTATTTTTATTTTTGGCCAACAGATGACGCCACTCCATTCTAGTAGAATACTATTTTTGTTAACAGATGACGCCACTTTCCATTCAGGGAGAATACTAACTTTGTCAACAGATGACGCCACACTCCATTCAGGTAGAATACTATGTATTTGTCGATAGATGACGCCACTTTCCACTCAGTAAGAGTACTAAGTGGCGGATTGATAACGGTTGATTTTTTTTGTCAACAAATGACGCCACATTCCTTTCTGGTAGAATACTATGTGGTGACGCCACTTTCCATTCAGGGAGTATACTAAGTGGCGGGGCGAAACAAGCACTACTCAGTAAGAGGCGAGGCGAAACAAGGACCTATTCCTATGACTTTTATATGGATTTAGATTTCACAGGCTGCCCACCCCTGCGGAGGGGTCAGCCGGATTGTGGAGGACGGGGTACTCAGTAAGAGTACTAAGTGGCGGGGCGAAACAAGCCCTTCGACAGGTTTCCCACCCCTGCGGAGGGGTCAGCCGGATTGTGGAGGACGGGGATCGACGAGTAAGAGTACTAAGTGGCGGGGCGAAACAAGCCCTTCCACAGGTTGCTTTTCTGCGGAGGGGTCAGCCGGATTGTGGAGGACGGGGATCGACAGGCCGGACCGCGGAGGGGTCAGCCGGATTGTGGAGGACGGGAATCGACGGGCCGGGCAAAGTGGCGGGACGAAACAAGCCCTTCCACAGGCTGCCCACCCCTGCGAGCGGCTGGGCGAAATCAGCTTTTTCACAGTCTGCCCACTCCTGCGGAACGGGGCGAAACAAGCCCTTCCACAGGCTGCCCACCCCTGCGGAGGAGGTCAGCCGGATTGTGGAGGACGGGGATCAACGGGCCGGGCCCGGACCTCAGGATAAATATTTTCAAGGGGTGGGACCCGAGATTCGAACCCGGGTCCTCAGAGTGGAAAGCCGGGATCCGAGATTCGAACCCGGGCCCTCCAGAGTGGAAAGCCGAAGCGTTTCCACGCGGCCACCCGAGATTCGAACCCGGGTCCTCCAGAATGGAAAGCCGAAGCGTTTTCGCTCTTCCGATCTCCCCATGATAAATATTTTCAAGGGGTGGGACCCGAGACGAACCCGGGTCCTCCAGAGTGGAAAGCCGAAGCGTTTCCACGCGGCCTATCCGGCGCCCGGACCCCATGATTTGATTTTCAAGGGGTGGGACCCGAGACTGTACCCCGGGTCCTCCAGAATGGAAAGCCGAAGCGTTTCCACGCGGCCAATCCGGCCGACAATTTGATCCTATTCATTCAATGCTGAAATATTTTCAAGATACCAACTATGCCGACAGTTTCTATATAATCTATATCTCTTATAAATTCGGAGGCAAAAATCAGCCAATACTGTACCAGCCAGTGATCTGAAAATACATTGTTTCATTTGTTTTACTTTTGTAACCTTTTATATAGTTTTTATAAATTTCTAGAGATATTTAATAAAAATTATTATACTTAGAATAGTATAAAAATTATATTTTTAAGGAGATAATTTATATATTTGAAGTTTTAAAATGTAATAATATGATATACAATAATTTTGATCAAATATTGTAATTATGTTTCATATAATTAGTTTATTTAAGATTAACCTTGGAATTTTAACCAATGCTGTGGACATTAAGAACTTTATTTAAAGATTTCTAATTCTCAATATATTGCTGATTGGTCAATAATATTCGTTTTCATTAGTAAGAACCAATTGGAAAGTTCTTTACAGTTTTTCCATTACTATCACGTGGTTAATAATCTTTCCGCCATTTTGGTTTCAAATTTGCCGGGATAAGAAGTGTTGATCCTCTCTAGAAAGTATTTTTGTTTCGAGATTTGTCACTTTATCTGATCTGTACTTAAGCGATTAGTTTAGTGCTAACTAGAAAAATATGAGTGAAATCGATCCAAATAAAATGAAAGTAGTAGAGTTACGAGCTGAATTAGCAGCCCGCAATTTGGATACGAAAGGTAACAAAGCTGTTCTGGTGAAACGCTTGAAGATTGCACTCAACAAAGAAACTGGAAATTTGGATGCGAGTAAGTTTATTGTTTACGTTAAATTATACAGGAAATGTTGTTTTTACTAAACAAATATAATTTTATAGTTTTTATTGGCTTTTATTTAGTTAATTTCAATATTATTGTTTTCGTTAGGCTTAACTGATCTCCTCCATTACAATTGATAACGGCTTTGTTAGCACGATAGAAATAATATAGCTAACGATTACGAAGTTAATTATTAGTTCATATTTTCTTAATTTACACAAAATATCCAAATACGGGTATCTTGAATTGAATTTAAATTTTTGGAATGAATATATTTTGATATGATTTTAGTAATCAAGTTGTCCAAATTATGTTAAAAATAATTTGTTATTATGAAAGATGTTAAGATTTTTTAAAGAAAAAATCTGATAACTCTCTTTCAGCAGTTTAACATGCTAAATCTGGCGCTAGTGAAAAAAATTGTTTTCTTTGTAGTAAACGATACACTATAATTTTCGTTATAAAAATTCTGATTTCATTAAAAGATTTTACAATGTGGTTTTAATCGTGAAAAAGATTTTATTTTGGAAAGATTTTAATACAACAAAAGTAAAAATCCCGATGGAAATTCGATCCTCATTTTATCTTGTTACCGTAACCAAAAAATTAAATCTCGAGTTAAATAGTGAAAGTGCCATGTGGAGTGACGTTCTATTCTCAATATAAGTGTTTTAAAGTTGGTCTTGAATCATCATTCTGAGTTTGTTACAAAATTAGTAGCATAAAATTTTTACAGGTAATTAGACAATTTAAGATGATTTTATATGTATGTTAGCATTTTGAATCTAATTCAAACAGTTTAAATAAGGTACGATTTACACTACACGTTTACGAGTATGATAATCCCTGAAAAGTGACATCAGTTGAAAGGATTTTATGATTACATAAGATTTCTGATACAAAAATTTTACCAAACAACCATAGTTCTATTTGTTTCACTTCAAGGTATTCAGCCAAAAAATTTAATTTAATTTTATGCTTTTGTTTCCATTTATGATTGAAATAATCATCATTTTTCATGTGATGACATCTTGTAACAAACAGAAATCCTATTTTTCTTAAAATCATCAGTTATCAGAATTTATAAATGGATCAGGTATTAAAATAGTGCCATTTTTAAGATATACATATGTTTTTGTATAAATCCTTGTGTGTTTATTTTGTGTCCATAATGTGGATTTACAAAAATTAATGAAAATGTGTTATAGGAGAGAGTAATTTTCTAAATGTGTTAAATTGGTTTCCAAACTTTGTGTCTGTGTCTTTGTTTTTCATAAAAAATTGGTATATCTCCTCATTTTCATAACAGTATAATTTTGTAAATACTTTCTACTTACAAAATATTGTTTTATAGTATTAAATTGTATTTATTTCTTACACACAAATCATATTAAGTCAAGATTTCATTACTTAAACTGATTAAACTCTTAGTTCAATCAAACACACAAAAATCAGCACTATTTTGCAGTAGAGAAAACTTTTAAGCTGTGGTTCCGAATACGCCCCGCTCCAAAAACTGGTTTTTTCACTTCCTAATGTCAAAACAACTATTGAGATATCTTATTTAAGTATTCCTTATGCGGCAAAACCCGTCAATTCTGCAAAAATTTGATATCATCTCCATAAATTGTTAATCAAATTTCGAATGAAATCGTGGACATTTCACTTAGTCTGCTGTTATGCGCTGTCGTAGAAGAAAGCTATCGGTGTGCGCATGCACACTGGTTAATTTTTGTCAAGCAATCGTTTGTGTTTCGCTTCTCAAGTTCCGCACGCATCGCTAGAACTCGCGGTGGCGTCACACGGCATTTCTGTTCACAATACTGTATCTTATTTCATCCTTTATATAAGTAGTTTCCCCTAGGGATATCTGAAGTTGGAGGGACACTAAAATTTTAAAATAATTATATTGTTAATTGTTATGATCATCACTACCGCTCTTCCCAAAGTATCGACATTTAGTGTTACGTTACATAATAATGAATAATTCTTTTGGCAAGTAATTCTTGTATCACTATATTTTATATATTAAAGATTTAAATCTAAGTTCTAGAAAAATGTCTCAGATGATATAATATCATTCGTAACAACTCGTGTCCGACATAGCACTTTGACCTGGAAATATTCCGTGCCCACATTGATGATAATAAAATCGCACTTGTTAAAGTGCATTAATCAATTTTGGCACCGCATATATGAAGGGATAGACTCAAATTTTTTTGCACACTAATCAAGGGATTCCAGTATTAGCATTCATTAAATAGTAGATTTTTACTTCTTGTATCTCCATTATATGCTAGATAACATCAGTTTCTACTTTTTGCATGAAGTTTTAGTAAAATATATTGTTATTCTGATAATTTTGCATCCACTGTTACTAAGCCATTATTTTTTACTAATTTTACTGTACACATTACACCATATACTAAAGAATTGAATAGGAAAAGCAAGATCAGAAAAAGCAGCAACTTTTCTAAGACATTCAATTTTCCATTTTTTATTCTTACAAGATTTATTGAATAATTTTCTTGGATAGTCAGAATGATTACACATTTCAGAACATCCAGCAAATCTTGATATTTATTATATGGAGACTATTGTGATTCTTGATCTAACTAATTGGCATGCAGTATTAAAAAATGTTTTTCACTCTAGCATTTTTTCTATCTTTATTAAAATTATTACAAAATGAGCTAATTCTTTCTTTCAATTCCCAAGAGACATATGCAAAAGAACTGTCAATAATCATAATTCTAAAAGTATATATTAATAGATAGCTGACTTATAAATATCATAGTTCAGTAGCATTCCATTATGTCTCTATTTGAAAACTGACATCTATCTGGAACAACAATGAAAAGTACTCAAACAAAAAATTGCTAATTTTATATATTTAATGCTAAAATTCCCATTAATATATTTTACAATGTATGTTTAAGAATGAAAAGCAGAAATTTTTGTGACATCAGATGATATACACTTTTAAAATTTTGGTTGATTTAAAATACTATATACATAACTTCAAATTTCATTCCAAATATAGCTAGTTATGCAATAATATTTTTATGCTATTCTTAATTTCTCTTTGTTTCATAAACAATAAAACACAAGCACAAATACAATCTTGCATTTCCAAGATAGTCATTAGGAATCAGCAATCAAGAATGATTAACTTCAAGTTGCCAAAACATGCTTTAAAACTTTTCTTTCCAGATAGTGTTTTTAGTTTTATATTCATTAACATCATTACCATGAATATATAATGTCAATAAGTCTGGCAAACTTTTTTGTTTTGTCCCATTTTTAACTTATTCTATCCTATTGTGCACTAGTGACCATAGAGAAACTTAATATTCCTGATTAAAATATTCATTCACTTATTTGCATATTCAAGTATTTGTAACATTCAGTAATTTCCATAAAAAGAATTTGAAATCAGTAATTAACATAGTTCTTATGAAAGGATATAATTTTTTATATAAAACTTATAAATAATTGTTATAAAGAACTGTTCTCTGAATACATAAATAGACTTTTAACATTACATATATACAAATAAAACAATACTGAATGTACCAGTTATATAAACTAGAGATGATTATAAAATATGGCAACTACAAAATTGTTTTCTGCAAATGACTGACATTACCTAGTAGATTTATAAAATTATGCTGCACATTATAAAATGAGCAATAAATTAATGTGTTATCAATCCAAGACAATATAATTTTTTTAGTTATAATTTATTAATAAAATCAATTTTATAAATGCTGATCAAAATATAAATTTACATTTCATACACAAAAATAATAAATAGTTTACTAAACTATTTCATTTTTGTTAAACTAAGTTTAGCAAAAAATGCTTAAAATACTCTGCATTTATAAAGTAAAAGCATAAAAAAGAATTTGAAGCTACAACAATAGAATACTGTCTGATTTTTAATTAATTAATTAATTTATTATTATTATTATTATTTTAGAAGTGTAAATATAAAATGCCTTCTGTTTTATTATTGTTATTAAAAAGTTTTCTAATGGAACTTTTACTATTATTAACATATAATACAGATTTACAATATTTCCATAATTCTCTTTAAAAATATTTACAGCTATCAAAATTAGCAAAAAAGGGGGAAAATTATAAAAATAAATCAAAACATGTACAATACATGTTTCAATAGAAGAAATACATAATTATTCTATACATAAACATAGTATATACGTAATTACATAAATTATTTATATGCTATTTATATAATAAAATATGTAAATAGTATATTTTATTTAGATTACCATTAGAAAAATGAAAAAGGATATTTAATTATAAAAGCAGATTTTTGGTAGTTTTCCTAAGTATACAGAAAATATGCCTCAATAGCAGGAAATAAATAAAAATTAAATATTTTCATTAATTCATTTTTTAAATATTGTCATTCTGTCTAATTTTTTCTTTAGGGAAAAAAATATTTAAATAGCTATAAAACAATGATTTTATTTTATTTTTTTAATAATTTCTTTTAATATATAACAACAAAATTTAGCAGCAATCAATCAGATTATAAAATTACAAAACAATTTTTCTATTTTAATTATTTTTAATCAAAATTTGTATCTGATATAATCCCTTTTGCTAAATAAATAGATCATTCATAAAAAACAAGAAAAAATTTCATAAAAGCAATAGAATCAGTTGTCTTTATTTATTTAGAACATTGCACTAAATAATACAGAGCATAGCAATATTTGAAGATTTTATCAAATTAATGGATATGTTTTTATGAAAGGTATAGTGCAACATATATGTAAAAAGCAGTCATCTTGAAAATATGTATCTTTCACACTGATTTAACTGGTTCAAAATAAATGGAAAGATATTTAAACATTAAAAAAATGAAATGGATTATAGCAAGTTTAGGAAATCATATTTTTTGGAATCAATATAAAGAGAAAAAATCTAATTAAGACAACCTATTCAGTTGGCCAAAAAGTTTATGCAGTTTTGAGCAATAGTTGTTTTCAGGTGGTCTGAAATGCAATTGAGTTTAATTCAGATCTTGAAAAACCATCATTTCATGTTAACATTCAACTGCATATTTTAACATAAAAGTTTGAGGATTGATTTGTTTAATAATTTTGGCATAATTTTAAAGATAGACATCCCAAAGGATTTTTGGCATATTTTGCTGTTTTAGTTCAAAAAAGATAAAAATGTGGTGCAAACTTGTAAAAAGTTATGTAAGGTTTATATGGAGAGCATGTGTCAGAAGTGGTTTGTAAAATTTCATTCTAGGGATTTTTTATTGAAAGATGCACTAGGCTCTGGTCAGATATAAGAGATTGAGAATAACTAAGTGAAGAGTTAAGCTGATAATAATCCTTGTTATGCAACATAGGAAATTACAAAAATTCTCCAAGTATCAAAATCAAATATATAAAACCATTTGCATCAACTTGCAGTCAGTTGGCTTGATGTTTCGATTCTGCACAAAGTAAGTGAAGCAAACTCATCAAATGAATTTCTATCTGTGATTTATTTGGAAAACATTTAGGAAAAAATCCAATTCTGAAGCAGATAGTGAAAGGCAATAAAAAAGAGATCATCTATAATAATGTTAACCACAAAAGATCATGGGGGTACTGCAACAAACTATCACAAACCACTTGAAAATAGGGTTTCAATCAAGCACGGTCACTTACAATTTGATGGGATTTAAAGGGAGTGTTGTTCTAGGAATTGCTTCCAAGGAGCATAACAATCAATTTAAATGTGCAATGTGGTCAGCTGGACATATTATGCAGACTGATCCAATAAAAGCATCCAGAACCGACGAATCATAAAAGAGTCATCTTCTATTGCAACAATACCAGATCACACACACATCTCTTCAGATGTGCAAAAATTACAGGAGTTGGGCTGGGATAATTTACTTCATTCTCCTCCATTCTCACTGGACTTTTCCCACAGATTACAATGTTTCACTCCTGACAAAACCCTCAATAGACAAAGCTTTGATTCTGAAAAGTGATGCAAGTGTGAAATGGCACTTGTATCAGTTTTTGACAAGAAAAGAAAAGGACTTTTATGAATGCATGATTATAGCTGTCTGAAGAATGGGTAAAAGTTATAAATCAAAACAGAGAATACATTATAGAATAAAGATATTTCCCTCCATAAAATATATATATATACTGTATATTATTTTTATTTATACATTAAAAAACACACAAATTTTTTGGCCATCCTAATTGTTAATACAGAATTTTGAAATTTAAATTCTATTAAACTAATTAATAAATTAATCTTATAAATATATATATATAGAATGTTTATATATAATTATACATATTTACAAACACATGCACACACACACACACATGAATGTATATATGTATGTATGTATGTATATATATATATATTCAATATATAGAGAAAATACTTTACCAAATATGGTTGACGCTTATCTGATGGAAGATTTCGCCAAATCTTTGCAATTTGTTTTGATCTATCGGACCAACCTATATTAAATAAAATATATCAAATTAATTGAAATTCAAATAAATGTATAATTTCAAAAATGAAATAAAGCTTGATAGTAATATAACAAAAAATAAAGATTTATTTAATTAAATCATTATGAATTATTATTATTATTACTATTGACCAAATTAAAATTACAATTTTTCTGACCATCAAAATCAAAACTTTTAAAAGGAATTGAAATAATTCAAAAGTAATGGTAATATTTGATACAATTAACCATATGAATTAGGAATTTCCAAATCAAGTAATTATGTACTTTTATTGTTTTCTTTCAATTTCATCTTTAACATTTATATTTATTAATCTTCTCAGTAATAACTAATGAAATTCATTTCAAATATATTATTCTGATTAACATCATCTATTTGTTTTTACAAATTATTCAAATATTTAACATTAAGAAGATAGTAAGAGAGCTACCACCCAGTTATATTTTTGTTTAAATAAAAAATATGAAGGAAGGTCAGAAAGTTCTTACACTAACCGTGATCTGTGTGTGTTATAATCTGCAATTGTAAATAATGATAAGTTATTATCTTACTAATATCCTTTGCCTTATTTGTTTTAATAGGTCCTGTTTTACTGGAGTTAAAAGTGTATTAGGAAGATGTCATCTGGATAAAATTGTGTATCAAGCCATGATACAGTTCCTTCATTTTCAAGAGAAAACTGCACAAACAATCCACAAAAGAGATGCCAACTGCATTAGGCAAGGAATTACATCATATAAGATTGTGAAACAATGGAAATGGAAATTTAAATGTGGTCACACAGCAAACTAAGGAGGATCCAAGAGAAGGCTGTCTGGAAGGTCCTACTGTCTGTGTTTTCAGATAGCAATGATGTCATATTGACATCTTACTTACAAAAAGGGTCAACAATAATGGGCATACAACAGGAACTTGGTACAAAAGTTACAGGACTATATCACAGAAAAAACGTGGTTTGCTGTCAAAATGTGTATTGTGGCCAGCTGACAATGCATCTGCACACCAAGCTGCAGAAACTATCACTTTCCTGGGTAAACATGGATATGAAACCTTATCCTATCCCTTATATTCTCTCAACTGGCACCTTCAGACTTATGCTTGTTTCAAAATATGAAATGAGATTTATGGGGAAGAAATTTCTTTGGTGATGAGGAGGTCATTGCTGCTTAAGAGTGCTGGTATGCTTTCAAATATTCAGGCTTTTTAAAGATGAGATTAAATAATTGTTCCACAGATATATGAAGTGTGTAGCCCTAATACGTGGATATGTAGAAAAGAAAGAGTTGAAGGTCCAAATTTCAGATCTCTAGCACATCCATGTCATGATAAGAATAAGAACTTTTGGCTTCCCTATGTAAACTGGACACACTATTTTTTTATTGTTTAATATTAAAATAATTTGTAAACGAAATAAATAATGTTAATCAGTTATATGTACATTTTCTATAAATCATATTATATTATTATTACTAGAAGTAATAGATTAGATATCATGATATTCAAAAACTATGTAACCATTTCATTAGCATAGTTTTTTGTACTAAACAAAAAATATGAGTAAGTTTAATTGAATACAAATAAAATTTATTAATCAACAGTTTTACAATGAGTACTACCATCAATTATGCCATCAGAAAATGGAGGATTGACAAAATTAATTATTTCTCTGTCAAAGTGCATATTGAAACATAGATTAAAAGACTTAACATTATAAGTAGATAAGAAATGTTGCTTATTCCTAAAGTATTTTTGCCATCTACATTTGGACTTTCTTCAACTACACATTATAGTAGCATAATAAACAATTAACAGAAAATTATTTTATCTTCCCATACTTTAGATTTTGAAAATTTGTAAAAATTTGAAATTTGTGTATAAGCCAACTTCCAACTTCCAAGTATAGAACAATATGGCATCCATTAAAAAAAATTGATAATCATTACACTTAAACGATAAATGCTTAATCTTATAAAACAATATAAAAACCATTTAATGCAGCACTAATAAGCAGGAATTAACATAAAAACAGTTTATTAAGTTCATAAGATGTTCAATACATAATTTCATTTCCATAATATATTATGTATTGTGCTGACAATGGAGTTTTCCAAAAATACTTCACTTAATAAACAGTTTTTATGTTAATTCCTGCTTATTAGTGTTATATTAATTGGTGTTTAAATTGTTAATTTTGTTTATAAAAGTAAGAATTTTCCTAATCTTGTTCGTTATTAGAATAAATAAGTCCATCTAGACAAAATGCTGGACTTAAAGCACTGAAATATCATGATGTGAATCAAAAAAATAGCTGAATGAAGAAATGTGAATGGAACTGACATGATTATGATGTGTTGTACAATTTTATTGAAACGTTTGTTTGATAGAAAATATCAAAGAAATATTAAAATTTTTGTCATTCTGGAATTTAACAAAAATATTTAACAAAGTTTAAATGATAAAAAATATCAGAATTAAAGCACACAATGAAAGTTTTCATTGTGTGCAATTAACAACAATCAGAAGTCAATTAGCATGATTGTCAAAAGTGCAAATCTAATATCTGAAATCAGCAGCAAAATAATCATCCGTATTTTCTAAATGAATAGAACTATCAAAAAATATATAAATTTTAAATCAAAAACATTGCAGATCACTATATTTTTATTATAATATTAAATGATGATATATACATTAGCAGTAGCTATGTTTATACATTAAAAAGATCAATCTACACATTCTCAATATTATTTATAAAGAACTCAGTAAATTAATATTTTTTATTTATTTAAAAATATGAACACACACATATATATTCATATTTATAATTATATATCAAAAAGAAACAAGCACTTTTAGAAATAAATATGGTATATCCAAGTTATCAAAGGATGTACTACTAGAGCAAAAAAGGAAACAATTCTTCTTTCTTATTCTTATGATCAAAAACATATGACTGTTTCATATGTTTTTTATCATATTTGTAAAGTATCCAATATTTAATTACTTAAAACAAAATTAATTTATGTTCAGTCATACATATTTACATATTTTAACAGAAAAAAAAATCAAAATAATCATTAAGATAATGATCAAATATAATAGATAGAACAACTGACACAAAGGGAATGCATCTTGACTGAGTCAGTGAATCTTATGATATAAGTTATTACCTTCTTCAAAAAAAATTTTTTTGAAAAAACTTTCTTGGCTTATATGTAGTAATTCTAATTGTAACAATTCAGATAAGTAATTTGATACTGAGTCAGTGAATCTTATGATATAAGTTATTACCTTCTTCAAAAAAAATTTTTTTGAAGAAGGTAATAACTTATATCAAAAAAAATTTTTTTGAAAAAACAATTTTTTTGAAAAAACTTTCTTGGCTTATATATGATTATATGTAGTAATTCTAATTGTAACAATTCAGATAAGTAATTTGAAAAAAATAAATAGCATATAATCCCTCCACATTAAATTAAGATTATTGTAATAGTTACAGATTATAAGAAATTTAAAAACTGTTAATGTATTAACAGTTTTTTAATATTAAAAACCTAAGTTTATAACATTAAAAAACTAAGTTAAGACATAGTTAAACATAAAATTAAATTAAATTAAAACAAGAATAAATACTTGAGACAAATAAATAAAATCCATGACAATATTAAGACTGAAAGTTGAAAGTTCCAGGTTGATAGGCTAGTGTTAGGTTCCACAGCAATAACATTTTAGTTTCTTATCTTTAACAATAATTGTCCTTAAACTATTTTTTCTATGGAAACTATTCTCCTTGGAACATTTTGTTAAATGATCTAGTAATCTTTCCACAATACATTCACATAATATTTTAAGGCTAAAGGAAGAGAGGGAAATTAGTTTTTACCAAGGTAAAAAAATCTCTTTTACTCCTTTAAGCATTGATATAAATTCCTTTTGATGAAGCCAATGCATGACTACTGCTCATTCAGATTATTATTAATTATCAGGATGTAACAGACATACTTGAAAAGAAAACAAATTTTATAATGCATTGTCATACATTTAGAGGTGTAGGGACTGTTCCCTCTTGGTCAAATATGTGGGATTCCGATCAATTTCACAAAAGGAATATATAGAAGAATAAAAGAACATATTTGAAAGAGCAAGTAATGGTAATAATAAAATAAAAAGAGATGCGAAAAATGAACAAACAAAAGCAGAATATGTGATTCTACCAGCAAGAACGGCTGATATGAAAACAACTAAAACAGCTGCTAAAGAGCAAAACAAAAAGCTGGCTTATAAAATAGGAACAACAATATTTGGAAAGTTAAGAAATGATAAATACAGCCAAGGTCTAAAGAATGGAGTTTACCAGATCCCACTAATAAACAACCGTAACAATGTAGAACAATTCTACATTAAGGGTGACTGGAAGAAATTTAAATGATAGACTAGCTGAACATAAGAATGATGTCAAGAAAGGTAAACTGATAATGGCACTAGCGAGATTAGCTTATGAAGAGGATATACAAATAAAATGGGAGGAAGCTAAAGTCATAAATATATGCAATACAAAATCGGAAAGTCTCGGGTATGAAATAATTGAGATATTGAGACAAATGAAACAGGGCAACATTATTAATGAAAAACCAGCACAAAGTATGTCAAAAGTATGGCACTAAGCAATAAAATAAGATTTTTTGAGCTTTAAAGCGATAAATAAAATTTAGAATCATTAAAACGCAAACATCAACAATTGACATTCTACCACTTTTAGTAACCATAGTAACACATAATGCACGATTCGCAAATTATTTTTAGTTTAAATTTATAAAAAAATTTTTATTTTTTATTTTTTTTTTATTTATTTAGTACAGTTAGAAAAAAAAAGTTTTCTGTCGATAAAGACAAGAATGTTTACCGAGCGAATAAATAATGCAACAAAACGAATTGCTTAATTGAGTTGGTTAAACAAAAATTCTCCTGGGAAACTGCAACCAAAATCGAAGTATAAGTATTGCTCCAGTTCATACATTCGGGTGAGAGTTTTTGATTAGTTAGAAAATTATGTTTATTGATTACTGTTTAAAGATAATAATCGACAAAGACTGCTGCTCGTTTTTTTTTATTTTCGTTAGAAGATGAAGTACAAGATTGAAGCGACTGACAACTCTAGCTTTTGCAGATTGTTACACGGTGTCATTTAGAAGAGTCAAGAACAGATATTTGGGATGGAGCCAAAATCTTGACACGTTGCAGATCATTTTATCCTCACTTTTATCGGGCATCATTTGATTTCCTTGTAGAAAATTTGACATAGCACCTAAACTCAAATAATATATTGCTATAAAGTACATTACCAACCATAAATGCTCACGAAACAGTTTTAAATCCTAAAGAAAAATTTTTCACGAATAAATTATTTATGTAGCATATATAAACACGATTATATATTTATATAGTTTATATATATACAAAAACGAGCAATGAAACAAAAATAATATGATAAACCAAGTGATAATTTTTCAAAACTTAATTTGATTGACATTATTTAATTATCCAATGTTTAGTAATAAGCGGGTTTAATTTATAATTTATTCAAAGTTGACATTTTTAGAAAACTTTATTTAATTGGTGAGAAACGAATGTGATATTTATGAAAATGATTAATTTTTTTGTTGTTTTGAAGTCAATGTTTAAAAAGAAAAGGCATGTTTATAAGATTCGACAGAATATGCGTAGGTACGATTGAATATCATGAATTTTTTAAAGCATGATATGTTTAATTATTCATAAGATATATATATTTATTTATAATATATTTTTTTAAAATTCAAACTATCTTTTTTTGAATAATTTTTATTTTAAAGTTCACTTTGAATGCAAGAATTTTAGGAAGCATAAAGTAAGAATTAACAAAATAACACTTTTCAAGTGATTTTTATGGTAGAAAGAAGATCGTTATGGAAACATATTTTTTTTTTTTTTCAATTTAAAAAATTCTTCTCATGTAAATTCCCATGATATAATTTTAATTTTCATTTCCCTTAAGAATAGATAGTGAAAAAGAGAAATTATCATTTAAATTAGAACATTTACAGGTTCCAAATATTTTTAGCCAGCGAAAGAAAATTATTTTAATATTTTTCACTTTCGAATTTTGCTGTTTGAGGTGAGTTAATAGTTTAACCATCGTTTCACTTGGATATATTGTATCTAATAGGATTAAAAACCGAAACTAAAAATGCTAAAACACCAGCTTCAAATTTAAAATTTATCTTTGTGTCGATAAATTTGCTTGAAAATCCATCATCTCGTGTAGTTACTTTGTCCTGGCTACTCTTTTTTACTTTCCTTTAAACATCTTCATGACATTGACACTCGAAAATTCGCGTAAAATTGCCATAGGAACAATGATTGATGTGGTTAAATCAGAGTGATCAACAGCAAAAAAAAATTTTTAAGAAAATCTTCAATGGAATTACGTTGACATTTATTCCAAATAAACAAAGTCAGTTTTAATTTATTTATAATAATAAAATAATAAGTTTTAGTCTCTGCTTCCTTTTTTTTTAAATATTAAACTAGAAAAATAGTGTCAAAATTTCCCTCAGGTATAAGCGACTTTTTCGTACGGACTTTTTCTTTTGTTGCTATAGAAACACATACCCAGAAGTGACAGAACAAATGAAAATCGAATAAAAGAAAAAATATATATTAAATTTCTTTATCATACAAAATTAAATTCGTGTCGGTTTTGATTACTTATTCAATAATACGAAAAAAATATGTGCTTTCAGTTGTTAATTATTTTGCATTTTTTAATTAATTAAGCAAGATATTGTCGTCAAACAAGTGACAATTAAAAATTATGCCCACACGTTTAAATTCATCCAATCATCTTCGAAATCGATTCGTTTGTCGAATATTTTTAGATATTGTTTATTTTTTATTAGAATAAATAAGTCCATCTAGACAAAATGCTGGACTTAAAGCACTGAAATATCATGATGTGAATCAAAAAAATAGCTGAATGAAGAAATGTGAATGGAACTGACATGATTATGATGTGTTGTACAATTTTATTGAAACGTTTGTTTGATAGAAAATATCAAAGAAATATTAAAATTTTTGTCATTCTGGAATTTAACAAAAATATTTAACAAAGTTATCATCGTTTATTAAAATTGTTTTGAATTATTATTTTTATCGTATGGATTCCTGATTATCAAACATAATATATCATGTATCATCATCATCGGCAGTAATTCAAAGAGCTAGAATTTTAAATGTGATTTTCGATATCTCGTCTGAACTGAATAAACGTAAACTATTGAGCCCTCTAAGATCCCAAAGAGGAGTTTTAACAGTATAAAAGGGACGTAAGGATATCCATATTGATGCTGTTTATTATTTAAATTCGAAATATAAGCCGTTTTAAATAAAAATGTTACACACAATTTGTATTATAAAGCATGAAATAAATGTCAGAAGAAAGTGTCGCATGACGCCACCACGAGCTGTAGCGATGCGCGCGGAACTCGAGAAGCGAAACACAAACGATTGCTTGACAAACAAAAATTAACCAGTGCACATGCGCACACCGACAGCTTTCTTCTACGACGGCGCATAACAGCAGACTAAGTGAAATGTCCACGATTTCGTTCGAAATTTGATTAACAATTTATCGAGATGATATCAAATTTTTGAGGAATTGACGGATTTTGCCGCATAAGGAATACTTAAATAAGATATCTCAATAGTTGTTTTGACATTAGGAAGTGAAAATACCAGTTTTTGGAGCGGGCATATTCAGAACCACAGCCAACTTTTATTTTTAAAAACTTCGCTAACGTTTTCAGTTTACAATATTATCAGGCAACATACGAATTACAATAGAATTCTAAAATTTTTTCTTTTAGAATTCCATTGTAATTCAGGGTGAAAAGCAAACCCAAATAAACTAATATAGTGCTATGAAATTTTCAAGTTCAGTTAGACCATGTGAGATGAAATTTTTTTATATATCAATTTTCTCAGATTTATTGTATTTCAAGTTTTATTGGCAAGTTATTTTGGTAAATTTTTGTAAGGAAAAAAAAAGGAATGACTTATGGAAAGTTTTGGCTCCATTTAGCAAAATCAGATAGAAATATGAAACAACATAATTGGAGGATTCTAATGATATATATTGGTGTTCAACCTTTTTTACTATGCGAGTTACTTTTCTATGCTAAGTTATTTGGCACACTACTCTTTTATAAAGATCATGATTATGTTCCCTCAACCTGATATCTGATTGTACAACTGTGCAGTTAAATGTACTTAACTTCAGAGAATCCACTCTCCCAGCCTTAAAAACTAAAAGAAACTAAAAACTTTATTTGTGTATTTAAAAAGTTATCTATCACTTTTTTAAATTATTTTAATCCAAAAAATAAAACTAATATATTGGAATAAAATATATATTTCTCTATTTTGGAAAACAATGAAGTTAGAAAAAACAACAGATTGATTGCATACCCATAAGTTACAGGAAATGCTGGTTGATTACAAAAAAATTAATGCGAAATTTGGCATTTTTTAGAGCTCGCAATATATTCGTCTATTTGTTTCACTATTTTGGAAAACCAAAGTTAGAAAAAAACAACAGATTGTTTACAAACTTATAAGTTAAGGAAATGCTGGTTGATTAAAAAAATTAATGTGAAATTTGGCATTATTTGGAACTGGCAATATAATATATTCATAGTCAGATGATATGAAGTAGTGGCCAATCACAATCATCCAAATGATCATTTGTGATTTGGTTTCTTGATTTTTTATGAGTTCATATTTGAAAAAGCAGATTTTGACAAGAATTTTGACCCAAAACACGACAGAATTTTTTTCGCAAATATCAATTATGTTTTTTTTTTTTTTTTTTTATATTCATATTTGAAAAAGCGGATTCTGATAAGTACAGTCGATTCTCGCTATTCATGGTAGTTACGTTCCATAAATTCTTTGCGAATACTGAATTAGCAAATACTAAACTATTGTGCCTATGGGAAATAGAGTTAGGTTCCTGCAAACCTTTCTTCCCAACAATTTGGTGTGTTTTCTGTTTACAGATACCTTATTTAATTTGGTGTATACTTCCAAATGATAAGAAAATTACTGATTTGGCAATTTTAACGAAAAATAAACAATAGCAACACAATTATAGAGAATTAAAAAATAATGTAAATTATAATTATTTATGTTTTCAGTTTTAATTAAATTTGTAAGGAGGAATCAACTTGAAGGAATAAACAAGAGATCGACCAAAAATCGCACCATGATTGACTGGTTGAACACCCCTGCCCTAGGGTATCCCAGCAATTCAGTTCTAACTGCTTTAAGCAGGGTCAAGAAAGCAGTGTGTGTTGCAGGCAGTGTCAGGGAAAACCACGGAAAAACGCCAAATCTGGACAAAAAGGACCGTCATATAATACAAAACCACATCAAAAGATAACAAAAACAAATTTTTTTTTTCACAAGTTTTATTTTAAATAAAGAAATCAGATAATAAACAAAAGAAAATAAATAATATGGGTAGCACAGCAGTATAATAGGCAAATAATAGCTAATGGCAAAAAAACCCATCTTTCTGGTGTTTCACACCTTCAAAGCCAAGTGATTGTTCTTGGACTGCTCCTAGTCTGTTTTAATAACCAAAAATTATATTAATTTGTTAATTGACATCATAAAAGGAGGATCTAACCGAAAATTAACGGTAATTTGTTAATTAACATCATAAAAGGAGGCCAACTGAAAATTAACAGTAATTTGTTAATTGACATCATAAAAGGAGGTGCATTACTAACCGAAAATTAACATTAATTTGTTAATTGACATCATAAAAGAGAATGGACCCTTATTACTAAGACTGGTCTATGCTTACAACTCGCATTAATCGAATATTTGCTCGTAAAGACTGGTCTATGCTTACAACTCGCATTAATCGAATATTTGCTCGCAGTAACTGCTGGTCTATGCTTACAACTTGCATTAATCGAATATTTGCTCGCACTAAGTGAAAAATAGTATCATTTTTATAAGTCGCACTAATTGAATATCGCATTATTCGAACTCACTGGTCTATGCTTACAACTGGCATTAATCGAATATTTGCTCGCACTAACTGAAAAACGATGCAACTCACATTAATCGAATATTTGCTCGCACTAACTGAAAAACGGTGACTCGCATTAAACGAATATTTGCTCGCACTAACTGAAAAACGGTATAAACTCTCATTAATCGAATATTTGCTCGTGCTTACAACTCACATTAATTGAATATTTGCTCACACTAACTGAAAAATGTATCATTTTATAAGTCGCACTAATCGAATATCGCATTATTCGAACTCGCACTAATAGAGGCCTACTTGTACCAAAATGTAAAGATTTCTCATTGTAACAAATGGAACTACCCATTAGTTCCTCGTTCGAAAACCGTGGGAACTTCCTTCTCTCAGAAGAAGATAAACAGACGTCCTTGTCGGAGAGAGGCCAGATTTCTGAAGAGAAATTAATTAGTCAGAGAGAAGACAATAATAGAACAGTTTTTCTCTGAAACTACAACGAAAAATGCAAGTTCTTGACGAGAGTTCAACCCATACTGTTGGCGGTGGCCAACAGAGGTGAGACACGAAGGATGGCAGCTGATGAATCAGGACTGTGTGTGAAGAATCATGTGAAAATAAGCAACTTGTCCTGATGACGATAGTTAATGGAGATAATAGATGATGGACAAAAATATTGGATGACTTACGAAGACGATCAGTGTATGTGTGAACTATCCATGAGCTTGTGAACAGTTAAACATTTAGTTTAGTGCCAAAGCAGGGATTACAGCAAAATGAATTAAGAATTGTCATGTCAGGAACTCTATCTCAGGTAAATGGGGAAAGTCTTAGTGGAACTCTGATTGTTACAATTAGGCTTAGGAACATGTAGTCGCTTTATGTGTATTACTGTTATTGCTTTATTTTATGCTTTGTTTAAATAAATTTACTTATTGTTATAATTATATTTTGAGTCAATTTCCAATCCCAGACCTCTGCATTGGAAATCCACGCACTGAAACATGTTGTATAACGGTCAAATTCTGACATTTGGACATTTACACGCCCCCCGCAGTCCTCACAATTTATTTCTAAACTAGCTATACAATAATTGCTTTTATTTTTAAAATTTTAATCTTAGTGATGAAGTCAAGTTTTTCATGCTTTATTGATAATTTGGGAATTAAAAGTTGCCTTTTACTATATAATATTGAAAAATACTTTGATGAAGTCAAGTTTTTCATGCTTTATTGATAATTTGGGAATTAAAAGTTGCCTTTTAAGTATTTTTCAATATTATATAGTAAAGGGAACTTAATTTATTAATTTTGTCTATATGAGTTATCATTTTTATGAGTTTTTAGTCTTAAGCTGGGTTTTGATATATATATGTAGAGCTTCTCTCTAATGTTTTTTTTTGGTAATTTTCTTTGGGATGAAAGCTTTTTTATTAAATTTATTTAAAATGCCAATAATTTTATTACTTATATAGGAAAATTGTGTGTAGGAAAATGAAGTAACAACAAAAAAAATTAAAATAGATCAGATTAAAAATTATGAACATGTTTATTTCTCATTCCACACACATTAGATGTTTTTATCCATAACAAAAAACACTTCATTCAATAAACACTCCTCTAACATCAGAATTAAATACAGAGCCACCGAGAGAAATTTTCAGGACCACACATTTTGGCTTAATTAAAAAAGTTATATAAAACATTAAACATTTATTTTAAAAAATGTACAACAAACACAAAACTTTCATTTATCAAAATACTGTTATATATAAAATAGTTTATTTTGGCATGATTGTTTTGGATGGTAGACAGTATGCTCTGGCAGCAGCATGTGAGCTATCGGATGTTATGTCCTGACGGTCAGGCCCTTTTCAATACTGGGCCTGTGATAAAAGTATCGGATGTTACCCATCTCAGTGACCCTGATTAAATGACAAGATTAAACAAGTAATGTATATAAAGGATACACGAAATAATACATCAATATTAAATCTGAAAGAGGTTGTTTACAGCATTCCTTCTTCCTGTAATGAACAAATATATACTGGTGAAATCTGAAGGAAACCAAATTGAAATTAAAGAACATGAAGCAGCAATCGAACTAAACCATGTTAAATTTCTGCTATGTTTACATTATAAAAACAAACTGCAATATTAACTATAATAACATTAGAATTCTCCGCATAGAAAATAACAATTACAGAAGAAAATTTTTAGAACATACCGAAAACATCAATATTAAAAAACATGATGAATTTAAATTTAAGTATTAATGTCAATAAAATTTGCATAGTCTCATATGCATTTAAATAATAGTTTACTTTCCTCATACGTGATCGACATAAATTATCCTACCCTATTATAGTCACAAAAACAAGATCTAAGTCAGGTGTCTAAATTGTTTTATTTCTCTATAGCTATTCAGTACCAAAACAGTTTAAACGAAAATCTGTGAGATGTCAAAATCAATTACTTTTCATTATATGTTAGTAAGAAGAAACTTTGCAAATAAGACATACCAACAATTGCAAAATCTTAATAGTTAAAAAAATTCATTAACTTTTAATACTAATTACTGTGATTTAGCCATAATAAGTTATTATAATTAAAATAATTGTTATTTTTTAAATTGGCATATAAGTTATTGTTTTGAAAAATTTCTAAATTTATGACCAGACAAAATCGGTGTTCGTAGACCGATTTGTTCGTGAACCGAGACGTTCGTGATCCAAGGTATCACTGTAATTAGGTATCTATTTTAATAAAGCATTAAAATAGATAACTAATTATTATTATTTTACTTAGTTATTTATTTATCTATGTATTACATATTTTATTTTAGAATTTATTATTCGTTTGTTTAATTGGGGCAGCCACTTAATTGGACCAAAATGGATTAGTCCCAATTAAGCAGAATTGACTATATATATATATAGATTAGATATCTCTAATAGCACACCAATACATGGTCACTAAGCTTAATCAAAGTTTAACTTAAGCATATTACAGCTAAATAAGGTAATATAAGCTATAAATCAATAGAAAATTAGAGAAAGATTAAAAAACTTTAAAAATCTTTTAATATGAAATCCGAAGTTCAATAGTTTAACAAAATAATATACAGTGGTATCTGCCATTATTTTAATAACTGAGTAGTCTCATTGGGTTATAATGGTCACATGCAACAATCATGTGGCCATTATGACCCAATGAGATTGCTCAGTTACTAAAGACACAATCATAGCAATCCAATATCAGCCAACTAACATGTTATGTGGTCACTGTGACCCAATGAGGTTGCTCAAATAGTGTTAATCTTCCAACGAGAGATTTAAAAAAAATTTTAAATCTTTTAATATGAAATCTGAAGTTTAATAGTTTAACAAAATAATATATAGCATATTACTTGATATCTGCCATCAATTTAGTATGAGCAGTCTCATTGGGTCAAGTGCAACAATCACGTGGTTATTATGATCCAATGAAACTGCTCAGTTACCATAGACACAGTCATAGTAATCTAATGATATCGGCCAGTTAACAATATCACATGGCTACTGTAACCCAATGAGGTTGCTCAAATAGCATTAATCTTCATCTTGAATTTTATGTCAAGTAATTTCCACCAATTATAATATGTAAAATCAATTCTAATAATTAATATGTCTTTAAGTTTTCTTGCATAAATCTCCTAGCAAACAAAAGTTTTCATAAAATCCATTCAGCCATTCTTGCATTATAAGTGAACTCGCACACGCAGGCATTTCAGATTTATAATATATATAGGTAAATTATATAAGAAAATTTAATTTTTTTCTCTGGGGTTCAGTGCACTACTTCTAATCATGCAATGTGCCACTTTTGGCACAAGTGCTATAGGTTGGATAGGTTGGCCAACCCTGGTTTAGAACATTATTTCACTTTGTTTCAAGAATATACAGTGCTTTATGAAAGGTTAGAACTCCTTCAAATTTTTGGATTTTTTTAAAAGTTTTAATTTGATAATTTGTCACAATAAAAGCACTTAAACAACAATAGTAATCCTATATGTATTTATTTTAAGTAACTTAAATTAAACAAATTACTTAAAGAATACTGTTTTATAAGATTTTCATAAGGATAAAGATACTGTACACAATGAATGAATTTTTACATTTTTAGAATAAATTAATAGAAAGTATCTTTTCCTTTCTTTTTAATCACATCAAGATAACTTGTTTTCATGGACATTGCAAGATTTGTCAAGTAATATGATTTAAGGTTACACTTCTCTCTGGATAGCATCTTTGAGTTCATCTTTTATGTTGTTTATCATTGACATAAATGGTTTTTTGATAATTGTCCCCAGACATTTCAATGAGTTTAAATCTGAAGAACAATTAAATCTATCCAAAACCTTAATTTTTTGTAGAGCAAAGAATTGTTTTGCTACATGAGATATGTGAATAGGGGGTGTTATCTTGCTGAAAAATGAAATCTGTTTGCATTACAAGCAGAAGGTTCTTAGAAAGTATTTCAATATAACATGTTCTCCATCTAAAAATACATCATCACTTGTTCCATTATTTTAGAAAGTATGTTAAATCATCACAGATCCTTTACCACTTTGTTTACTGAAGTAAATTTCTGGTTATTTACAAATATTGTGCCAATAATATATATAATAATAATATATTGTGCCATTTTTGATTATATTTACACATATCTGGGACATCCAAACTTCATTTCTTTTCATTGGAAAATACAACTTTGTTACATTTATCATCACCATAATCAACTATTTTTTCAGTCCATTTTAACCCTGTCCCTGTCCCTATATGCTTCTTAGAAAGATAATATGATTTATTTATTTTCTTATACTTAAAATTTTTTGTTCCTCAAATATCTTGTTACTGTATAAGTTGAAACAGGTAGCTTCAGGTTTTCTTTCAGCTGTCTTGCAGTTACAGATGCTTTTGTCAAAGTTTGCACCTCTCTTGGAGTCAAAGAAAGTGATCTTCCTGTTGTATAATTAGTACCATACTCATTTATGTCCTTTAAAAATGAAACAGTCACATTTTTGGAGTGATTTAATTCTTTTGAAGTCTGTCAAATGTTTAAATTTACTTTCTTAAAGGCTATTATTTGGCTTTTTCACTCTCAGTCAATTGAGGCCTCTCTCCCATTTAATGTGAAAAAACATTAGTAAAATCACTTTTTCAGCTATTATTAATATTATCTGTTACCCTCTCATATTGTAAATTGCTGATTCTTCATCTTTATGAATATCATTGAATGCAAATTATGTGGTGTCCTTAATCTTTTGCATATCCTTTAAACTAATATTTGTGAAAAAATGCATAATTTTGAAGTGGTTAAAGTAATTAAATATCCAAGTAAACTTTTATATTTTCTCCACTTAGTGTGATAACATTTTAATAAAATGTTTTAAGAATATGCAAATAGGTTTTGGAAGATTCCAAAATTAGAGGTATCCCTAACCTTTTGCAAAGCACAATAAAGTAAGGTATAAACATAATATTTCAAAATAATAATACTCAATAGCAGTTGATAAATAATAACTTAATTTAATGAAATGTTTTCAGTTGATAAACAACGATCTTCAGCATCAAGAATAGAATTCTATTCTTGATTTTGAAGATGGTTGTTTATCAACCAAAAATGTTTCATTAAAAGTTGTGTGCTATTATTTTGAAGTATTATGTTTATTCCTGTTATCAGCAGTTAGTTAAAATAATAATTATAAAATAAGGTTATAGGTATAGAAATATTGTGTTGCTAATGCATTATTACTCTTTTTGCAGTTGCATTTATTACATATATAAATTTTAACATTTCCATATTATTTATTTTATTATATATTTTGAATATTATTTCAGATTGAAGATTCTACTCTAAGCATACAAGAATAGCAGTTGTTGTATTATCTAGCAGGGAATATTATAGCAAGAATCAAAATTTTCACTGTTATTTGTAAAAAATGTGAAGAAAGCATTCTTCTTAAAACTTCAGAAATTGATCATGAAATGGTCCTGTTGATGCATTTATCACATTTTAAAAAATATTCATTAAATACTGAAAATACCCTTTAAATTATATTAAAAAAATTAAATTTTATATATCTTTTTTTAGGAAAGAAGTATTAGTTCTCATATACAAACAAAAAATGGCTTATTATTAAAAAATTGCAGGTAAATTTCATTTAATTGATTCCATTTTGATGCTTTCAAAATATTATTTTGTAAAATTTTAAATAGCTCATCACCAAGAAAAACTTCAATTCAACCAGAGTTATGGACTCGTATTGCTGGACAAACATGCAAAATTCCAAATCAAATATTTATTTCATCTCAGGTTTCTGCATTTGGATGTAATGCTATCAAATTTTCTCATTCTGGCAGGTCAGTATTTTTCTTTCTAATTAATAATGATACCATTTGTTTTAGATTTTCTGTATTAATAAATAAATTTATTTCAATTTTTTCTTTTTATAGAATATTAGTGTATGGATGCAGTTTAGAAAATGGACATTACATTATGCTACACGAGGTATTTGAAAAATAATATGCAGCTGTTCTCTGACATGTAGATCTGATTTATATAAATTAAACTTTATATAAAATATTGTGACATCAGAATATTTTTAAATCATCAATTATAATTTGATACAGCATAATATTGCAATATTATAGAGTTAATATTGCAAAAGTCATGATACTGTTGTAACAGACTGAACAACATTATTGATTATATTATTAACAATAGTGGACTATCATTAGAAAAACTTGTAAATAATGCTATCATTAGTAACATTATTATATTATAACATGTATATATTATCATATGATAATTATTACTTATCTTCTCCTTTGTACTGTATACAATATACTCTTGAAAATCTGGCATTTTAGAATCCAGAATTTTCTAGAATCCAGCACATTTTACAAAAACTCCTCAAAATTTTGATTATTTTAGCAAGCATTCCAACACTTCTAATTAACTTGTCTATTATTTTAGAATTTTTTTACATTAATTGCTGCCAAATATTAGGACTGTAAAGTTCTTTGTTATTTTTCTTACTGTAGTCTATTTCTTCTTCAGGTTTTGGGACATATTCAGAAAACAAACATATTCATTTTCCTTCTTATTCCCACATTGAACCTTGAAAATTTGATATTAGTCTCAATATAAACTGATATTGAGACTAATATTAAATTTATGCATTAAATGTTTGTGCATTGTATAAGATTCACAATTCAAAAAGCTTCTAAATGATATAAATGTAAACAATTGAATTTTATGATTAAAATGTATTTAAGTTGATTGTGCTGAAGATGACTTATTCAAGCCAAAAATGGTTTCAATGTATGTTTAATTTGCTTAATAAAATTAAAATATAGGATATATCAAGAAAAACTTGAAGATAAGAAAAACTGAACAACAAATGGATATCAAGAATGTCAAACTAGCAATGGTCATTAGTAAAAAAGCTACGAGAAACAATATTGTTATTAATGGAGACAACACACAAGTGATATAAACTGTGAAAAAAGAGAAAATGTGGTTTATAACAGAAATCATTACAAATAGAAAAACAGAAATTTCTTCATATGATCATAAATTCCCAAGACTCAGAAAATGTTTATAGAATGGTTGGTTGTTGTGTATTTAATGATGCAAGGGCCTAATAGATCATGTTGTTTTAGATGTTGTGTAAAAATTTAAAAAGATATAATTAATAATAAAAATAAAAAATAAATAAATAAACAAAAATTACAGGTAATTAATTTTTAACAAAAAGTAAATGCAACAGCAGGATAGAATACCATGAATAAAGCAAACAGTAATAAGATAAACTAAAAACCAAACTATCAAAAGGACAAATAAAAGGCCATATGTCAAATAAAAACAAATAGCGGTATTGTAAAATAAAAAAATAAATTGTCAAAAGAATAAACAACAATAAATGTATAACATGATGTAAACAGACATATTCAAATAAAAGAAGTAACAATATACAAAAATAAAACATTATATGTGGTGCAAAACACAAATATCCAACAAAAAGACCAGAACAATTAAAATCATTGTCAATAAGAGTTATTAAGGTTAAAGTGATAGTTAAAATGCTTGTAATTGTTTGACAACAAAATATGAATGTTCAGCTAAAATATTTTATAGTAAGGGTGATCACAATGATTGCAAACTGACTGATCTTCACTCATTAAGAGATATTGATGGATGTGTTGATATGTGCTCAATATGAACTTCTCCCCTATCTCTGTGATAGCAAGAATCCCAATGCTCGACTAAAGGTTTGATCTCATAAAGCTTATTGTTATTTATCTCACATATCCTACCATAAGAAAAATAACTTTTGCTTGATAGTGGATTTTAAATCATTAAAAGGGACTAACAAAGGAAGAGAGTTGTTCAATGAAGCTGATTTGGCAGCAATGTCGATCAGTTTGTTTCCTTTAATTCCAGCATGTTTAGGGACCCAACAAAATTTGACAATAAATTATTGTAATAACAAATGGACAAACTTTCGAACAATTGAAATGAATGGATGTGAAGACAACTTCCATGAGATAAGTGCTTACAATGTACTCAGTGAGTCAGAATAATAATGCTATAATGGTAATCTTTGATCCTGATGTATTTAATAATCAGACAGATAGCATGCATCTCTGCAGTGAGAGTGGAGGTGAGTGGGTTATAACTGTTCCAATAAGATTTTTTCATTGGAGACTATAACATGCATATTCCAAACTCCTTGTTCATGGCTGTTCATTCTGCATGTTTTGTTTTTCCAGACCTTTTGATTCTGATTTTCTTACAAAAATTTTGTGAATTTCTTTGTGTTTAAATTTCAAATAGTTTTTTAAAGCTGATCTACTTCCTCCTTTTCTTGAATATTCTTTATTACACTCACTACACTTTGGAAAACACTATCTTTTATACTAAAATACTTCCAAACTAACATTATTCATATATTATACACACTACAATACAGATAAATAATAAATAATTGAGTTGTTTTACATTACTCACTACATTGTATAGTACAAGTAAACAATAAATAATTGAAAGAATTATTTATTTTGACTAGTAATAATTTATTTAAATGAATTAAACATACACTTAAATATTTGTTAAAGTGTCTTACCAGTGACTGCAAGTCATTTATTATATGCAAGTTTTGACAAGCTTGAAGTATAGCAGGCATGTCGGGGCACTGGCCAGACTGAGATTACTAATTAAGGACATTATTTGTATATGTATTCATATTCGTGAATACATATTTTTTGTATATTGGAACATTCTAAGTGTAATCTGGTAGAGGGGTTGTCCTTGAGGGTCCCAGACAACTGGGAACCATTTTGTCAGGCTCCTAAATTATGGCTATTATGGCAAAGTTGAACTACCAACAGTACAAATATCTATACATCACTATGACAAAATATTTAATCATTCAGTTTTCTTAAATGTTTGTTTATATTGAAAAATTGAATGATCTAAATTCAAGAAATACAACTTTAAAAAGTTTTAAAAATTCAGATATGATATTTTATTTATAAATTATGAATACTTTTTCAAGTAATACTCTCATAAATTTTTTTTTTATTTGTAAAAATTTTCACAATATGCAAAATAAAAATTTATTTTAATAATAAAAATAATTTATTCAAATAGATTCCATCAGGAACCTTATGTAGCCAAATAAAAGCTCATGCTGGCATTATCTATGATTTAGATTGGTCAGCTGATGATTCTTTGTTAATATCTGCATCTAGTGATAGTACTGTCAGGTAAATTACTGCATTATCATTTGCTTATTTTTAATCATAATTGTAATCATATAGAGTAATTGTTTTAATAAATAGCATCTTCTAAATCAGGTTCATTTACCTGATTTAGAAGATACCTGATAGCATATTCTGATAAATAACACATTTTTAGAAATAATTTTAGGTATGTTTAAATATACAAAAATATAATTTGATTTTTGTACTTTTCAGCTTTGAATTTTTATAATAAAAATCATAATTTGTATGTTTGATACAATAAATTGGTAGTGGAATTTTTTAAAAATTAATTCTTTTATAAAATTTATAAAAAATTCATTAAAAATATGAATTTTTTTCAATCCTTTGAAAACAGTGAACAAAAAATTTTTAATAAAATATGAAATTTTCACTCAAGGAAAGAATGATATATACAGGATATTCCTAAAAGGTTTGGCCAAATTTAAATCACAGATGTTATTTATCAAAAAAAAAATCAAAGCAAAAAGTCCATATAAACATGGATCCAGTAATGTTCCCTTTTTGAGATAACACAGAGTATAAAAGCAAACAATTTAATAGGCCTATTAGTCTCATGATGGCTGTAGTAAATTTTGATTTACAATCAACTATAAAAACAAACAGTACATTAATCACAACACTATGCAAGTTACTGGGACAGTCTGAATAGCTGAAAATAACTCATCATTGCCTGAACAAATAAAAATGGGTATTTCATATAGTAGCATACAGTAGTGGTTAACATTACAAAAGATGATGGCTATCTTCTCTTTTTCCTACTAATGCTATGGTAATAGACAAATGTTTAAACTTGTAGTATTTGTTAAATGTTACTGTAAATTTTGCTCTCTTTTGCAAAGGTTGCATATACAGTTTATGCTTTTACATCTTATGTTATCTCAAAAAAGAAACATTTCTGCTCCCATGATTATATGAACTTTTTGCTTTGTTTTGATGCAAAGAATATGTGATTTAAATTTGGCCAGACCTTTTAAAAATACTCTGTATATCCTTAGTCAATGGATAACTCCATCAGCTTCCAAATTAACATAGATCAATGTAGTAAAATAGCAATTCACTTCTTTGATGTGGAAGTGAAGATGACTTTCAGATAAATACTCTACAAAAGTCTTCAGGAAATTATTCTACGTTTCTGTCTTCATTCTGATTTGCAAGTCTCAATATCTTATAAAAAATTAGCATTAAAATATTTCAATGCCATTTGCATATTGTAAATTGCAGAGCAAAAGAAGAAGAATATGACCTTATTATGAAATGTGGATTTAATTATGGACACATAGGCAGTTTTTCTCTTTATCAAAATATATATAAACCATTTGAACAAAATGATTTGATTGCATGATTATGGATAGGTAATAGAAGTAAAATTCCACACCCAACAGCATATATATATGACAAATGTTTTTAAAAACTCAAGCTAACAACTGCTACTAAGAAAAAGTTTGGGAAAGTTCAAAGTTCAAAAGTTTGGCTCAAGTTTGGCAAACTTTTTCAATAAAAATTATTAACAAATTGTTCTTTAAAGTTGAACAATTGCTAGTCATTATAATTGTGATAGTAATGAATAATTTGGGATTTGGTTTTTATTTCATCAGATAATATTTGCCTAGACCAAAATGTGCCAAATACAATGTTTATAAAAATAAAGTAATGTTATGTGAAAGGACTTTTAAAATGCAAACAACATTAAGAAATAATAAGCAAATATCACTTATAAACATTTATTTTTGCATATTTTACACCCCCTTTCCAATCAGGGAGATTACTAAGGGAGCAAGGCCAGTTCCAACCACAGGCTGCACCCACACCTGTGGAGGGGGTTCGGATGATGAAGGACGGGGATCATCGGGTCGGGCCCAGTACCCCGAAAAAATCTGGGACCAGTCCCGGACGAGAACCCAAGTCCTCCTGCGTGGCACGCCGACAGCATTACCACTCGCCCATCCGGCCGCCCACTTATAAACATTTTGTAAAATAACATGTAAACTCAAGTAAAACTGTAGCAAGTAATAATAGCAATAATTTAGTCAACAAATGTAAATGTAAAAAATTTAATTCATAAAAATGGTGTAAAAGTGTATAACTTATGCAAAAATAAATTAAAATATGCTTAAAAAACTACTGTAAATGTAGAATGAAATAGCAATATTTGATATAAAGACATAAAAACTAGAATAATAAAAAATCTTTTTTAAAAAGGTTTAAAAGATTAAAAACAGAATGATTAAAAAGCTATAAAATAATCAGTAAATAAGGGAATTGATTAAAAGATATTTTCATGGATAAAATGCCCAGTTATAAAGATCACAGATTAGCTGGTCTTCAATCCATAAAGAGATATTGATAAGTGACAAATGACTGTGTCTTTTGTAGAGTTTTGGAAGCAGATTTCCTCTTTCCTATTTCTACAATAGGTCAATTCATAATGTTAGATAACTGATTTGATTTCATGGGATGGAGTTTTTTGCATATCTAGTAGTCACAAGACTGTTCTCATAATTATAACTACTATAATTAGACAAAAACTGCAAATCACTACAGAAAGGGATGAATATCCTTTAGAAATTTCTGTTTTAGCATCTGCATGACAATTTCCATTGTTCAATAAATACTGTTAACTAATTTAAAAATGCTCAAGAATGGAACTTGATCATATTGTGAAAAAGCTCAAGCTCAAGTCATCTGTTTATTTACAAAAAAAACTCAAGCTTTATAGATTGTGCTGACTCAAACGAACAACTATAATTCTGACATTGATTTTGATTTTTAATTTAAACAGCTTGAAAAGGAGGCTAGTGAAGAAAATAGGAACTAATATAGCTTTTCACAGTCTTTCAATGATCTTTAGAAGTTTTGTAACAATGCTATCTAGAGATTGGGTATAAGCATTTATAGGCCACAAGTTTTTTTATATTGATACAGAACAAAATCAAAATTACATTAGAAAAACAGCTAAAACTCTGAATAATAGAGTGAAAGTATGTAAAAATGATATCCAATAAACAAAAGGCTTATCACAGCTCTAGCCTACAGAGCTTTTTGATATGATGTAAAAATAAAATAGGAAGATGTTTAATAAAAGTGGTATGGAATTCAATTGCAGCAGTAAAGCTGAAACAACCGAGATTAAAATTTAGAAGGACAAAAGGCAGGTAATAAATGATATACTCTTCTAGAAGATCTACTTGCATCACGAGTATTGAATTTTAAACATAGTTATATTATAAAGGCATTTAATACAAAAGACACTTTTGCTCTATTATGGACTTAATTATAATTTACACAATTAATAATTGTATTTATTATTTTTGCTTTATTTTACATTATTAATGTTAAATTAGTGTAAGAATCTTTAATTATTTAATATTTTGTTTACAATATCTGGCTATGATATTTATGCTCAATGTTATTTCATATTAAATTTAATTGATACTGTAATGACTATAATATACTATACTATATTTTTTTATAATTTTTAGTTTGTAATTTTAGTGTGATTGAAAATTTTATCTTTAATTTAAGAATATGTAATTCATACTTTGTTAAATTTTAAATTTAAACTCAACATTTCTCTGAGAATAAATTTTTTTTTCCTTCATTAAGCTGATTTTATGTACTTGTAGCATAAATAAAAATAATTTTATTAGAAACTTTTCAAAGTTGACTGGCCAGAAATAATTTTGACAGGTTGACAGCTTTAAACTTTTAAATATTTTGGCTTTTTACCAGTTGTTTATTACTTCACAAAGAAATCTGAAATATTGAATTTTTATAAGCTATTATGCTGATTTATTATTTTTATTATAATTTGTAATTTTCTATGGTATTAATTCTACTGATCAAATGAAACATATTTTTAAAATGATACATAAAAAAAATATTGAAAAAAATTACTAATTTTAAAAATATAATTGTATAATTATAAGTGATAGAATGCAACACAGTTATCAATTATGCTTGCATAATTTAAAATTAATCCTTAATTTTAAGTTTGTTTAAAAATTAAACATGTTTGAATATTATAATAATTCAATCAATAATTGTTGAGTTATTGCAATTGCAGAGTAATAAATATCGCATTTTAATACTAGTTTATGAATATTTTTAATTGTTCATAAGATAAAAATTACTTAAGATAAGATTACTTTCTAATTCTGTTTTTTATTCAAATAATCTTTCATAAAGTACTTTAAGTTTAATTTTATTTTATTATTAAACTTTTTTAAATAGTTAATAATGTTTAATGAATTTATTATTTGAAAAATTCATTGAATTAAACTTAGCTTGCCTATATTAAATTGATGATTATATGATCTTGTATTTAAACTAATAGGATACTTATGCTTGGTTAAATTATGTTTAGCTAAATATCAAATAATAAAAAAAAAAACTAAAATCTGTACAAAATATAAATTATAAATTTTTACATCATTTATTAATTTTCTTCAGGAAATATGATTTCAGAAAACATTAAGTAATCATTCAGTGAACATTTTATCTTTTTCTTATTCTAGATACAAAATTTCCTGAGATAGAAAACTCTCTTATTCTTACTGAACTTGGTTTTATTGTTTTCAAGATAACAGTGTATTCATCATCGAAATCTTTTTCCATACAATAATTTGGATATATTCTAGACCAGGGGTCGGCAAACTGCAGCTCGTAAGCTAGATGTGGCTCTTTGAGTATCTACATGTGGCTCTGAAGTAAAATCGAAAATGAAAATAAAAATTATCATTTTCATTCATAAAATTTTTAAAGAATTTTATTCACATAATGGTGATTTCATTTGTTTTATAGATCTAGCAAAACTTCTTGGCACTAAGATGCACGAAGCGTCACGCCTCGCGACACACTTGTAAAGATAAACGAATCTTAAAATTACGCGATTCTTAAAGATAAGCGAAGCATCATGCCACTTGACGCGTTGCCGAAGCGTCGGGATATACAAAGGGAGTGGAGAGGATGATTTATCACCTGATAGGCAACTCATTGCTCACACCGTTTAAAACAAATGAGAACAATTTTTTGTGCTTTTCTTCATTTAATAAAGAAATACTTAATGTAACTTGTTATAATATTACTTTAAATTTTTTGCTTATTGTAAAAATATATTTATGGCTCTCGAATAATTTTTAAATTGTTATGATGAACAGGTTTGGCTCTTCCGTCTCAAAAGTTTGCCGACCCCTGTTCTAGACCATATTTTTCCAGACAAGTTAATAATATCAAGTTTTGTAACTAGTGGAAATATACTAGATTTCTTTGTTGAAATGCTTTGTAGATTTTGCAAATATTGCAAAGTTTATTGAAATTTTATTTATTAAAGCAATTTCAAGTCAAAATATTAACATTTTTAATTAAATAATAAATTAATTTTTACATATTAATTTTACTATCTAAAACTGGTTTTTAAATTTAAAAAACTGGTTTTAGAATTTTACAAATTTATCCAAAAAACTGGTTTTGGAATCTGGTTTTTAAAAACAATATAAGAATAGCAAATATTAAACTCAAGCACTATAAGCAGTAACAAAATTTATTTTAAGAGAAGAAACATTTTTGATCCTTTACAAATCCTCTTCAGCTTCTAAAGATTTTAAATTCGGAAATGTTTACACACATCGTTTGAGTCATTACATCAATACATACGTAAAAGGTTTAAAAAATTTAACATAATATCAAATTTAAAACAAACTATTAGTAAGATATACATATTATATACAAATGTGAACATATTAACAAAATAAAAGAACAAATAATTTTTAAATTGTTATGATGGACAGGTTTGGCTCTTCTGTCTCAAAAGTTTGCCGACCTCTGGTCTAGTTAATAGTAAACATTATCTAATACAGTATATACAGTAGAATCTTGATTTGATGGACTAATAAGGGGAAAAGATATCTGATAATGGGGAAAGCTCATTTAAGTGAAAAGTGCTTTAAAAATATAGTGTAGTAAATTATATCTTTGATCATTTAACAATGTAATAAAAGATATTTATAGCCTACCTAAGTGCTAGAATAAGATAAAAGAATTCATCGTTTAGAGGTAGAGTAATTTTTGAACATTATTAATTTAAACTAATGTTAGCATCATTTCTGAATTAAGAAATAAATCAATAATTAAACTAAAAGTGGTGACATTTAAGAATTAATAACTGAACTATAATTTTTAGTTAATTTATGTAAAGAAAAGCTACCTTGGTTTGGGATCAAACTGGGACCTTCAGCTTATCATTCCAACATCCTAACCACTAGATCACTGAGGCCACCTAGCAGACATTATTAATTTAGAATTTCTCGATTACAAACATTGGAACTATGCTGACAGAAATCTTCCTGACTGAGCTGGATAAACATGTTCAGAAAGATTTTTATCAGAATTTTACAGCATTTTATTCTAGATTTACAATAAAAAATTTGAATAATTTTCCATCTTCATACTCTATCAATAAAAACAAAGAAAAATTATGTGAATAAATGATAAACTAATGGCATATAAAAATTGAAAAAAATTAAACTGTATCAGTTAATTATAATCAAAATAAAATATAATTAGTAATTATTATTGCTATATAAAATTTTGATGAATAATAGTTAATATAAATAATTCAGCTCAATTATTAAAAGTGGAAAATAAATTTATTAAATTAAAAAATAATAAACCAAAACTGCATATAATATTTACGTAACAATTCTAGAAAACAGCACTAGATTGCAGTTCAACATAAAATAACTAATACTTTATTAACGTTTTCGACCTTTCGGCCATCTTCAGATAAAGAATTAAATATTCGAAAAAAGAATATACCTTATATATTCTTTTTTCAAATATTAAAAGTAGAGAATAAATTTATTAAACTTGAAGATCTTTCTGCTTTTCTTATAAAGCAGAAAGATCTTCAAGTTTAATAAATTTATTTTCCACTTTTAATAATTGAGCTGAATTATTTACATTGAATAAGAAGTGGGAAGAAATTATGCATTAGAATAATAGTTATTTTATATTAATTTAAATTTTACAAAAATCCTAAGTAAAAAATTGCATCATTAAAATATTTTATTTAAATGATGATTTCATTACTGGAAATTCTGACAGTTTTTTTTTACAATAGAATAGTGTTAATGAAAAATAAAAATGCATTAGTTAATTGTGAAAATAACAACTTAACAAATAATGTGTTTAATCTTATTTCCATCAGATTAGTATGTAAATATCTTTTGATTGAATTAAAATTAAATCATGAAAAAGATGATCATTTCCACTAGATGTCTGTTTTATGACTGTTGAATTATAAAAACATGAAACATAAAATGCATTAGTTAATTGTGAAAATAACAACTTAACAAATAATGTGTTTAATCTTATTTACATACTAATCTGATGGAAATATCTTTTGATTGAATGAAAATTAAATCATGAAAAAGATGATCATTTCAACTAGATGTCTGTTTTATGACTGTTGAATTGAAAAAACATGAAACATTTTTTTTTTTAAATTAAATAATAATTTAAATTGAAATAAAATGATGTAAATTCTTTGGAAAGCAGGTAGGAAATATTTGATTCTTTTCAAATTAGACTTAGATATCAATCATTAATCTTTTTGGTTTTGATCTATCTCGATTGGTAAGATGATTTGGATCCATCTTAAGCATTTATAATATAATTCCTTTAAACAATTAATATACGTAATATAATGCATAAGTTTTCTGATCCCCACTTATGTTATAGTGATTATACCTGTATTTCATTGGTTATTCAACATATTTCTGCATTATTCAGATAATTCTATTCTAATTTATTCTTATAATTTATTATAGAATGGTAAATGATGATGCAGTTATTTTGACTATTATTGTATAATCTGTAATTTCCAATTTCTATATCATTTGTATTAAAATAATTAAATATGTATTTGTGCAAACTTTTTTTTTATTTCAGTTTTTCTATGTCACCCACACCAACACAGACATCTTTCAATCCTTTAACTGCAAGCATTGTAGAATTTCTTGGTTGTTCTCATCATCGAAGCATTGTTTTGGGTCTCTCAGCAGTTATTCAGGTAATATAATCAAAATATTTTATCCATCCATGATGGGATTTCAAGTAGCTTAGATATTCAGATACAGTAGCTTAGATTCAGATTTTGATAAACTAGGATAATTCTATATAAATTGAAAAGTTTGCATGCAATCACCACAATGCTAATTTTAATCTTTATCAAATTTTCATTCAATTTTATTTTTATTTTATTCTTTTTTATAGAAAATATATGAACAACTGTAATGCTGATGTAAAAAGTAAAAATCTCATATCTTTTATCAAGATAAAGATGTCATTGTAGAATTTCTTGGTTGTTCTCATCATCGAAGCATTGTTTTGGGTCTCTCAGCAGTTATACAGGTAATATAATCAAAATATTTTATCCATCCATGATGGGATTTTAAGTAGCTTAGATATTTGATAAACTAGGATAATTCTATATAAATTGAAAAGTTTGCATGCAGTCACCACAATGCTAATTTTAATCTTTATCAAATTTTCATTCAATTTTATTTTTATTTTATTCTTTTTTTATAGGAAATATATGAACAACTATAATGCTGATGTAAAAAGTAAAAATGTCATATCTTTTATCAAGATAAAGATGTCACTGAATTTTAAGTTTAAATCAGAAAAATTCATTATGCTTAACATTGATGATAAAATTAATTAAGTAACAAATAAACTGTTAATAGGATGTTATATGGATTTCATGTTGTGTGAACAACATATGTAAATAAAACTATATTGTATAATATACAATATAGGTATAGTAGCCATCACAGGCAGTAGTACAGTATTACCTGCCTAAATAGAAAAAAACTATTCAGTAATGTAATGTATCATAATACAATATCAACACTAATAAACAACAGGCTATTTTTTAGTAGTAAAATAGGGAGGTGCCTACCAGCCCAAGCACCGTGACCAACAGTGGTCTATTGTGCACCCTGAATCAATTCATCCCAGAAGAAGACCTTGTCTTAAAAACAACGACAGTATTTTCCTCAATGGGACAGTAGCAAGATCCTCCGGAACAAATATTTTCCTCAATGGGACAGTAGCAAGATCCTCTGGAACAGGAAAATATATCCCCAAGAGATCACGCCTAAGCCACGAAAGGGCCACACATTCACACAAAATGTGAAGAGGAGTTTCCTCCTCATACTGACATCTTCTACGCATAGGGCTATCAGCAAGCCCAATCAAGTGAAGATGTCTTCTAAGATGACAGTGCCCCGTAAGAATCCTGTAACAATCCTAACTTCATATTTGTTCAGAGAAAACAACTCTTTAGTTCGCTGAACAGAGCAACCCAAAATAAGAGCCTTCGACTGCCTAAGATCAGAGATAGACCTCCAGAAAGCTTGATCTGGGCTGTCAGCAGTCTTTAACAACCCACCAAAGACATCCGAACCAATGCCCAGGACAGGCTCAGGTCCAAAAAAAAAAGACATCCAAACCAATGCCCAGGACAGGCTCAGGTCCAAAAAAGGGCGAGAAGTCCCTTCCCTGGCAAGCCTATCTGCAACCTCATTGCCCCCAATCCCCTTGTGTCCTGGTACCCAAACCAGTTGTACCCTGTTCTTGGTGGCCAGTTTCACAATGAGAAATGTGGCATTCCCATACTAGTTTAGAAACAAATTGGAACTTATCAAGTGCTTTTTAAACAATATTTTTATCTTATTTTTTTATTATTATAACATTAATATTACTTAATTATTATTGGTTGATACTTTATATGAAATTTTTTATAAGTTAAAAAGTTTTTATTTATATTCAAACAGGATTTGGTGTGTAGATGATTTTACAGCAACATTAATTTCGATCTTACCTCATCCATGTTTTGTATATTGTGCAAAATTTCATCCAAAATATCCATCAATAATAGTTAGTGGTGGTTATGATAAAATTATCAGGGTATGGACTATAGAACCAAATGGAGAACCAAAACTTCATATGGAATTAGAAGGTCATAATGGAAACATTAATGCATTATGTTGGAATGATAAAGGAAATAAATTGTTTTCAGCAGATAGTATTGGAATTATTCAAATGTGGAATGTCTACTTATCTGATAATGACACAGGTAAGAAAATAATTAAATTCAGACAGGTAACTAAATCATGAATAAAATATATTTTATAAATTTATTTTAGATTATTATATATTAACTAATAAATAAATAGGACTGCAAAAAGTATGCAAATTTATCTTTAATAATAATACTTCTGTGCTTATAGTCCATCTTCAGTTTCATCATTAAATAAAATATTGGGTTGTCCAGAAAGTTCATATGTTTTTTTACAGTTTTCAATAAGTATCACTATAATAGTCAGAATATGCAAGATATTATTTAGTTTAGTTGTGTTCTTGAAAGATGATAATATAAACATCATAAAAGTTTATGATTTTATTAGAATAAAGTCTAGTCACATTAGTAAGTTTCATTTTCATCATTATGTATTGATAGGATTCATTTGCAACATGTAATATCATGAGAGTTTAAAAAAAGATTTTCTGCAATTGATGCAACAAAAAATATATGCAATGTTTATAAGGATAATGCATTATCTGTGCACATCTGTCAGAAGTGGTTTTTACCTGTCAAAAATTTCAAGAAGGAAATTTAAGCCTGGAAAGTGAATCATGTTTGGGTCACTTTTTTGTCGAAAATCTTGAAATCTCTGCACAAATTACAAATAACTCTTGATTAATAACAAGAGAATTTGCTGAGATATTTAATATATTAAAAAAATCATCAATGACCATTTAAAATCAGTGGGATAGGTCAATAAATATGATGTCTGGGTTCCATATGAACTGCTGAAAAAAATCGAATGGATTGAGTTTCAACATGGATTTCTCTGCTTGGTCATCTTAAGTTTGAGCTGTTTTTGGAAAGAATAGTAACTGGATATGAAAAATGAAATCTGTACAATAATGTAGGGAGAAAAAGACAAGGGTCTAAATAAAATTTGCCTTTAAATAACAAAATTTATTTAAATAAATTTAAAAATATCTTTTCAACAAAACAAAATTTTTAAATTTAAAGATATTTTTATTTAATAAAATAATTTCTATTTGAGCTTACAACCTTTTCCTATAGAACTGGTAATTTCACAATGCCATCTTCAAAAAATTTTGACAATTTTGACTGAAAAAATGTTTTTAATTTTGACTGAAATTTGTAAATATCGATTTCGTCAATATTTACAAATTTTTTCCTTTTAGAGAATTTTGTAGTGACTGAAAAATATAATAATCTAATAATGCAATATCTGGTGAGTATGGAGGATGAATTAGAACTTCTTAGCCAAACTTCTTTAATTTCTGCTGAGTCATCATGGTGATGCAGCCGTGTTATTGTGATGGAAAATTGGGCCTTTTCTGTTTGCAATTTCCTCTTTTAAATTAACAAGTTAATCACAATATTTGTTTGTATTAATAGTTTGTTTTTAACAGCTCATAATAAATTATTCCTTTAAAATCCCATCAAATATTGAACATGACTTTTCTTGATGAAAATTTAACTTTGATATTGGAAGGCAAATTTATTTAATATACTCTAAGAAGTTCTAATTCATCCTCCATACTCACCAGATATTGCATTATTAGATTACTATATTTATCAGTCACTACAAAATTCTCTAAAAGGAAAAAATTTGTAAATATTGATGAAGTCGATATTTACAAATTTCAGTCAAAATTAAAAACATTTTTTCAGTCAAAATTGTCAAAATTTTTTGAAGATGGCATTGTGAAATTACCAGTTCTATAGGAAAAGGTTGTAAGCTCAAATAGAAATTATTTTATTAAATAAAAATATCTTTAAATTTAAAAATTTTGTTTTGTTGTAAAAAATGCCAAACTTTCTGGACAATCCAATAGAAAACAAAACATATGAAAAACATAATCTCAATATTTTTATATTACAAAGTTTTTCTAAAATTTTTATATTTTTTTAGATTCAAAATGCACATGTAACAAGCTTAATTAAAGACAGAATGAATATTATTAAGTAAATCTGTAGCATTTTCAGTCTAATAAGGCCATCTTTAATTGTAAGAAATAAATTACTCTTACACTTATACAAAACAGAATTCAAACTTAATTCCTGAGTTAAGTTTGAATTCTGTTCTGCATAAGTGTAATGCTGAAGATAGCCTTATTAGGCTGAAAATGCTTTAGAATTTAAATTATTTTTAATAAATATTTGTTCTACCTTTAATTGAGCTTTGTTATTTATGCATTTTGAATTTTTATATTAATTAGAACTAGGAAATAAATTAAAAGAATGTGATATATATATATATATATTTTAAAAGATGATAATACTCCACATACCATGCAGGAAGAACATAGAAAATTGCAAGATAGCACAGCATGAAAGGGATATCAGATTGAATAATCATATCATCATATTAAGCCTAAAAGTATGTGATAATTGTCAAATTCTATGGGATAAAGCAAAAATCATTGATATTTCACAAGATTATTTTTGAAAAATTTAATTTAATGAAGCATTGAGATTCTGAGGAAATAATTAACATTAAGGACAAGAACAATTGAAGATTTTAATAAAATAAGAACTTTTATTAATTTATTATTAATGAATAAATCTTGTTTATTAATTTGTTTATATATTTAGTTCTATTATAATATTTAATTTTTTATTTTGTAATTTTATTTATATCTCTATATGTAATCCTATATAATGATATTTAAATATATTTATTTGATGTAACTGAAAAATGATCTTATGACTGAAAGTATTATTATTAAAAATAAGTTTTCTTGCTTTTTATAATTTTATATATATTTATTAATTATTTAGCTAATATATTTGTTCTTGCATAGCTTATATAAGGAATTTTCAACTTATGATGGGGATGCATTCCAAATTTTCAGTTGTAATTCAAGCATGATTTATTGTTGCAGAGCACTATAAATGTGAGTTAAGAAATTAATTCCTTGGCCTATTGACTGCTCATATCTTGTCACTAACCAGAAAATTTTGATTATTTTCAAAATTGGGTACTGGATGTTCTTCCTTTATATGACCCTCAATTTTCTGGGAAGACTTATCTTCTTTTAGTATTTGTTTATAGGCATTGTTTATTTCTCTTTATATTTATCTAGCTAATCTTGTTGAATTTGGCTTTGGATTTTGCTTTTTCCTGTCTGACTAATAGGCTTGTATTTTGCTTGTCTTTCTTGTAAAGGCTTTCTTTTCTTCTGCCTCTTGATTTGAGGTTTTCTTTGTTTTGTTGCTTTTGGTACTATTCTTCACAGGTTGTGTAATTGGTTTTCTTTGCTGCCTTGTTATCATCTTCCTCTTTTTAGTCTTCATTTCTTTGTTGTGATTATCTTCACTCCTGTTTTCTTGGCTTTTGTGATACCCTTATTTTGGATTTCTCCCTCTGTCACAGAGGTCTGACTAGCTATATTCACTTTGGTTCTGGGAAGTTATGGAACTCTGAGTAGAGTTTGTTTTTTGTCTTTTCTAGTTCTTGTTCCTGAGGGGACTGTCTCAGTTGCTTTAGTTTTTGGTTTCTGCTTGCAATGGATGCTTGCTTGTCCCCTTGTGATTTTGAAGGCTGCTTTTCTACACTTCTTTGAGCTTGTCTGCTTGGACTTAGCAATCTGGCCAGCCATGGTCAATTTGGTTCTAGGTATTTATGAAACTGTGAGATGGACCTTGTTTGCTTGTTCTTTGTTTTCATGTTTTGTCTGTTTTTTGTCTTGCATTCATTTTGCTTCCCCATTTTTCCTATTTTGTCTGGTTGAATAGCCTCTTTACTTTTGATGGCTGTTGGTCAGATTAATGCAATGCCATCCAGGATACTATCATTCTTTTGCCCTGGCATGTTTGTTCCCTTCTGCCTATTGGCTTTGTGGTCCTATCTATTCCTAGGAAAGTTGCTCTTGTTGGTGGTTGGCAGCTCTGTTTCCTTGGGTTTGTTGTTTACTCTTGCTCTGTCTGATCTTGGCAACCTGTTTGCTTTGTTTCAATTCTAGGAATTGTCTGTTTTCCTCAGTTTTTTATTTATTTTTCATTTCTAGGGGACACTTTGTGGTTTGCTTGATTTTTGGTTTTCTATTTTCTCTCTGTGGCTTGGTTGCTTTCTTATTGCCTTGTCCTTGCATCTGATTCTCTTTTTTGGTCTTGGCTTGTTTTCAATGGGTTGCTAGAGTTTACCCTCATCTCTCTCTTTGTTATTTGTTCTCTTCTTGCATTTTTATCATTCTGTTTTTCTAGCCCTGTAGTTTTCTTGCATTTTTGGTGTTATCCTTTTCTTTTCCTATTTGTCTCTTCATGTGTCTTTAGTCCTTGTCTCAGTAGTAGCTCAGTGATATCCACCCCCATAGTGCCATTTGGGTGTCCATTTCTTTTTGGCTTCCCAATATTTGGACTCTAAATTGATATCACTGCATCATTGTTGATTTCTCCACTACAGCATCTTTCTTCCTTCTGCTATATTGAAGATATCAGAAAATTAGTTTAAGTTACTACTAAACCCTTAATTTTTTCCTTCCTTTTCTTTCTTTTTCATTTTCGTGTGTATATGTGTTTGTGTTTGTTTGTTGTATGAATGAGGTTTAGTATTGCCTTTTCAAATTAGCATTTTCTATACAGACATAGTAAAATCTAAGATAGTATTTTCTAACTAGTATGCTGTGAGATATTTTGGGGATAAAAGTATATTCTAAGACTGAAAATATACTTTTATCCCAAAATATCATGTGGCACCTCTAGCTGATCTCATGGAACACTGGTTGAGAAAAACTGGTCTAAGACATAACAAAAAAAATGTAAATATATCTAAACACTCTTTTGGGTGTAGAATAACATATCTTTACACATCTTTTGAACCTCTTTATATTCTTCATGAATGGTAAGGAATCTTACCAATCTTTGACTGATTCTATATTAAAAAATATAAATATGAATTAGATTCTCTATCAACCAAGTTTTGGAAGTATTCAAAAAATTTTTAAGAAGAAATACAATATAGTAATAATACCTAGATCAATTATTACAGAAAAATATAAAAATATCAATATTTTACAAGATTAAATACAAAAAATTTAATCATTAAAATTTTTTAACTATTATTAGATAATCATCAATTACTATAAAAAATTAATTGGAATTGTTGATAGTCCAAATATAGATGATATCAGGAAGGAAATAAACTCCTCTTCACATTTTGTGTGAATGTGTGACCCTTTCAAAAGCCCTGAAAGAGCCACACATTCACACAAAATACATTTTCTTTCACTGGAAGATCTTTTTATAGTCTTATTGAAGAAGATTCTGTCTTTTGCATATAAGACAGGATTTCTTATGGGATGATTCTATTAGAGGGAGCACAATAAATCACTGGATGGTTGTAATGCTAAGGCTGTTTATATTACTACTACTACTACTATTACTGCTACTAAATAGAAAACATACAAAATTGAGAAATATGAAAAATTACTATGTAAGATCATTTAACCAATATTTTATGGGTATTAATTTATTTATCGAGTAAAAATTAATAGAATTGACATGGTAAAAAATTTTAAGCATATATTGAAATTGTATAACATTTCTTTAAAAATTTTAGGAAAATTTATATTTTGAGAATTGCATAATAATTATTTAAAAATTGTTTTTTTTTTTAAATTAATTAAAAATTCAAGAATAACAACACTATAATTAGTTATATTTCACTAAATCATACAAAATCTCTTTATTTTAGAAACAGCATAATTTTATCTGCAATCAGCAAGTAGGGAAAAAATGCTTTTGTTTAATGCTGAATGCATCAAAAAACATTAATCCATTATTGTAAATAAAAATCCTATGTTGCAGTTTTTGAAGTGTTAATATTATCATTTAAAATTTTAACTTTTGCATTAATATGTATTAAATATATAAATTGATTTTATATTGAAATATTTTCAAATTAAATTTTTAATAATAATAATAATATTTATAGAAATTATGAAACAGTGGATATTGAATAAAGAAATAAAATTAAAAGAAACTCAAGTAAGTAATAGTTTAATTAATTTAATATTAAATAAAATAAAATTATAATGGAACTTGAATTGGATGATAAAATAGATTTTAAATATAAGGAGTCTTCAGCTTACAACAAATTGCACTTATGATGACCAAAAGTTATTATTAATAATTCTCTAATTCAGCTTTGCCATCTGCATATATATACATATATCACATTGTTTTTGTATATGTATTGCAGGGTCGCCATTAATTGGCTAGAAAAACAATCTTTCAACATGCAAAGTCGCGAATTAGAACGACTATCAATAATACTAATTATAAACTAATCCTAACGGCTAGCGACTCTGCAATCCAGAGTTCGGCCTGAGCTCAGGTCTTTTTCTAAGTTCTAACTTAATATTAATTAACTACAAAACAATCTAACACAATGTAACGTCTAACTGACGAAACAAAATCAGAAATCGGAACTTATTACTAAAGTGTCGATTAAGTGTTAGAAGTGAAACGTACAAACGAGGTTAGAACTTACACTAATAAATTAAAGAATTTCTCAAACAAGTTAGATAATAAGAAAATATAAATTTATTAGACTCCAAACACTTACAAAAGTGTTAATTAAAGCTTTATTTAAACGAAATAAAGCACAATGAAATAAACAACAAAACTTATTTAATCCAATTCAAATATCAACAATCAATTATCCACAAAAGGAACCTTAAATATTACTTAAATTCTACTACCTCCACTTCCGATACAAACTTCAAATAATAGTCGATCCTTACAAGAAACTCAATTGTCACTTTCACCAATTCTACGTCTGGAAATTCAGCACCTCTCGTTACCAAACAACACCTCAAAAACTTGTCGATTGCGTCGTTCTTTTATACGGGTGACTTACAATCCCGCACTTCGCTCATTTACATACTTATACGTAACAAGTTCAAATTTATTAGTTTACAGAGTAATTCATTCATGTCATTATCTTTACAATGAATTTATATATCGAACAAAACACCGATATGGATCATTCTTATTTTCACATATCAGTTTCAGTGGTAAAATTTATGTAGATAAGATGACATCATTAACTGGAATAGCTCTTCCGGATACGGTTCCGACTCCGTATCACATGTTGCCAACTACGACGGAGAAGGTGGAAGTAAGTTAACTTTTAAACTAATATCATTAACCAGGATAGCTCTTCCGGGTACGGGTGCCGATCCTGTATCATGTGATTGCTAACTACGACGGAGAAGGTGGAAGTAAGTTAACTTTTAAACTAAAATATTATAGCTCTTCCGGAGACGGGTTCCGACTCCGTATCACGTGATTGTCAATCGACAGAGAAGATGGAAGAAGTTACATTTTAAACTAAAATATAATACATTAGCATATAAGAAAATAACGATAAAGATTTAGAGTTGCATAATAAAATAAAAATAGGATAGGTCAAAGTTAACTTCCTCACAAACAATATGCAATTGCTGCTAGTGTGATTCACCTACTTCTAACTTATCACAGCCTTTGGCATGTTAATTGCTAATCAGCAGTCAAAGTGTTTGTTTCTCTTGTGCAATTTTTGTATCTTGTTGTAATCCTATCATGTCTAGTAAGAGAAATAATACTAGTGATGAAAAAATTTCTTAAATTAAATTTTTCTTTTTTAATTTTGTATTTATGTATTTAATTGTGTGTGTGTTAATAAATAATTTATAAGTGTTTATGTAAATTTATACATTTTTAACTGTTTTAAGTTAAATTGAAATCTAATTTATGAAAATATTAAAACATAAATAAAAAAAAGCAAGAATTAAGTCCTCAACTTATGACAGAGACATTGGAATGGAACCCCATTGTAAGTTGAGGACTGTCTGAATACATAACTTTTTATAGTGAAAACATCTCACTATAAGAAATTTCCTTAATATGCATTCAATATAATGCTGCTTTATCTTTGATCTAATTATAGAGATTTGCATATCAAGTAATCAAAAATATCAATTTTTGATATATCATACTGTAAATTTTATTCATTATTTTCTGTTTATTCTAAAACATATTTTTAAGTTTTTATTTTCAAAATTTATAAAGCTCATATTGTTGCTTTAAATTATACACAATTAGAATTATTAAACACGATTTAATTTTTTATAACTTGAATATATTCAATTTTCAATCATTTTAAAGTATTTCAATGTTCCTGATCAAAATAAACAGATTTAAAGATATATCTTGCTTTACAGTGATTCACTTTTCAGTGCTTCTCAATTATATTCCATGTTTTTATTTTATATCTCAAAATGAAAATTATCTGCAAAATAATATTTAGAATAAGTATATAAAACAAGTTAACATATAGATAGGCTGGATCCAGAGCCATCCTGATAAACTGAAGGTATGAGATCTGGGGTCTATGCTAGTCTCAATCTCTCCACAGAGACGAAAAATCGTCTCTGTGGAAAGATTGTCTTTCCACAGAGACGATTATTACGTTTAAAGCAACACATTTTATATCTCAAAATGAAAATTATCTGCAAAATAATATTTAGAATAAGTATATAAAACAAGTTAACATATAGATAGGCTGGATCCAGAGCCATCCTGATAAACTGAAGGTATGAGATCTGGGGTCTATGCTAGTCTCAATCTCTCCACAGAGACGAAAAATCGTCTCTGTGAAAAGATTGTCTTTCCACAGAGACGATTATTACGTTTAAAGCAACACGAGATTATTACGTTTTAAGCGATGCTCCAGTCATTCTCTCTCAGGAAACGTCATCATTTTCCCATGATGCTTAGAATGCGTGTATACCTAACGTCAATCTCATTCCAACCAATGAAACTACTCATTACATTACATTTCACTGGCACTGCGCAAACTCAGTATTCGAAGAAAATTGCAGTAAACAGACGTGATTATTTATATAATTACACCATGCAATAAATATAAGCTTTGATAAGTGAATTGGAAAAATAAGCTATTCTATTTTGGAGAATATGATAGTGAATGTATCGGAGCAGTCACTGAAAGAAATGTGGAATGACCGATTGTTAGTAAAAATGCATAACAAAGGGTAAGGTTTTACTTTGAAAGCTGTCATTCACTCAATCATTTAGATTGTGTGTGTGTTACTTTTTATATCTTTAATTGATTCTGTTAGTTGTTATTTATAATTATGAACATTTAATTATAACAAAAACATGAACATTTCAGTGTATAAAAGTTTTTGTATTCATTGTGAACATGAACACAACGTTAATTTACATTAATAAATGGCAGCAGTCAAAGTAAAATTTTACTTAAACATAAAATATTTTAAATCATCGATAACACAATTGTAAAAAATTTTAAATACTGATATTAAATTGGAAAAATAAGATGATAAATAAATATTATATATTTAATGCATAGAATTCTGTTTGAATTTTCATTTATTATTCAAAGGTGTTTATAAAATGGGAATATGCAGTAATGTCTTAAACGATGAATAATAGCTTAAATAAAACATGTTAATATCCAATTGTCTATCGATCAAAATTATATCCTCAATATTTTGTTGAAATCCTATGCCTGAGAAAAACTACAACGCCGATATATTTTAATTGAAAAAAGTGTCTTTTATTCAATATGTGTAAATTTGACGTTAATTCCTTACAATACTACAATTTCATTGTTTTATTAATAATTAATTTTTTTACCCAAAACACACCAAATATTTTAATGGTCTTTAAATATTCCAATTGAAATTATGTATTATTACTTCTTTCAAAACATCTAAATGTTGATTGTCTTGTCCAAGAGATAGGTAAGTCTATCACTCTCCAGAGAGACAATTTTTAAGAGAGAAAAAATTGTCTCTGACTAAATAGTCTCTTTAAAAGTACTGCAACATCGACTTAGAACGAGAAAATTGTGTCTCTAGCACAGTGGTTCTCAAGCTTTTTTCTGTTGAGGAACACATTTCAATATTTTAAAATTTGGCAGCACATCTAAGTATTTTAAATGATAACTTATAATTAACAATGAATTTTTATTAACAGATTATTGTATTTATTCTTATTTATTATATTCAGATTACAGACATACTCGTACACGGGATCATTAAATGGCAGCCCTTATTAAGTTATAGCGCCACCTGAAGATTTTGTTTTTATAGAGACTATAATTTTAATTTAATTTTTATTCCTTAATTTTTAAATTATGAATAACGACAAAAAATTTTGGCTGTTGCAAAAATTCAAGGATTATATTTTTCTAAAGATACCCAATTTATAGGAATCGGTACAGTAGTTCAATTGAAAAAGGATATCTAGTCAACCACGTTTCACTATTAATATATATGATTCATACAGCTATATACATACAATTCATTCTTAATTTTTCGCAGCACACCGTCAAAGGTTTGTGCAGTGGTTGAGAACCACTGCTCTAGCGGAACAACCAATCAGAAGTGACGTTTGCTTAGTGACGTCAAATAGTCTCTCTAGAGAGAGAATTTTCGATAAGAGCAGCATAGATCCCCTGGAATCAAACCTGGATCCTCTAAAGCAATATGTAAATGCTTTAAAATGTGGCCATTTAACTGAATTTTTTAGTATACATAAAAATAAGGAGATGTATATATATAATTAGTAATAAAATTACATTCTAGGCCTCTTTTTGTTTAGCCTTTTTTGTACATTGGTTTTTTGTTTTTTAATTTAAATTTATTAAATGTATTAATGGGGTTTTAATTTTTTAAATTTTATTTGTTAAATCGTTGCGATGTTAAGATGTACAAAAAAGGCTAAACAAAAAGAGGCCTAGAATGTAATTATATTACTGAATTTTTTAGGTTTAGTGCTTATTATGCACTTAATAATAGTGGAAATATGTTTTGCAATGATCTGATATATGAAAAGCATCCTTTTTTGTGTTTGTTGAGTTTATTATGATAAAATGGAGTGTAATATTATATATTGGTATTGAGCAATCTATAAATTTTGACATTTCTCAAAACTTATAGGTCTGGCTGCTCTGACTTAAGATTTCAGTTCAAAGTAAATACCATCATAAGTTGAGGACCATATTGCCATATTGGTGAAACAGCTTAAGAAAAACGCTTTAAAGTGAGATACATCTATATTATAGTCTAATCTTATCTAGAAATCTCATTTATTCTACTTTTTTATTTATCCAATTCATGTTTCACTGATATAAATCAGATAATTAAGGTTTTGCTGTATTTCTAAAATATATAATTATTAAATGATGTTTCTACTAATGAATTAACAATAAAAATTCACTAATTTTTGTTTATAATCCAGGAAATGCCAATCAATAGTCTTAATTTACACAGTTCTGGAAAAAAATTACTGTTTAATTGCCGCAATTCTACTATTTTTCTTTATGATTTGACAGTGTGAGTATTAAATTTTAATATTATAAGGTGTGTGAAAAAGTTCTCGCTGTTTTTTTGGAAAAAAGAGTCTTTATTTAAAAAAGAATGAAAATAAATACATCAATGAAAGTATTGTCCATCGCTGGCCAATACTTTTGCCCATCTTTCAGGTAACTGTTGAATGCTGTTGCGAAAAAACTCGTCATCTTTCGAGGCTATCCATTTGTCAACCCATTTTCGAACTTTGGCGTCATTCGAGAAGTGCTGGTCGGCCAGGCCATGTGCCATCAATCGGAAGAGGTGGTAATCCGATGGAGCGATATCTGCGCTATACGGCGGGTGGGGTAAAACATCCCAACCAAGCGCATGCAGTTTGTCCTTGACCGACTTTGTCACAATGCTGCTGTGCGTTGTCGTGCTGGAAAGCCACCTTATCATGTCGTTTGGCGTATTCTGGCGTGTTTTTCCTTGATCGCTCGGCTTAAACGCAACAATTATTGTCCGTACAATTGTAAAATTGTTGTCCGTACAAGGTTTAGCTTGGGTCTTGGTCGATCAAAGCCTCCAACTCATCGTCTTCGAACAATTTCGGCCTACCACTGCGTTCGTGGTCTTCAACTTCGAAATCACCGTCTTTAAAACGGTGAAACCAATCACGGCACGTTGTTTTACTAGGAGCATACGTATCATAAGCATCCATAAGCATATCATGTGCTTGAGCTGCAGTTTTCTTTAAATGAAAGCAAAAAAGTAATGCTTCCCGCAAATGGCGCTTATTCGGTTCAAAATTCGACATTTTTGTGCGCGAACAGCAAATGACAGTGTAAAAAAATCACTAATTTTTTGACGCAGTCTTATTGACAGATTGTTAGGCTTTGAGAATGACGCTTCTGTCGTGACAGATTGCGTCACCATTTACGTGCAGAGCCATCTATCAGAAAACAGCGAGAACTTTTTCACACACCTGATATTTCCAAGATAAAATAATTTCAGATATTTTTCATTGATTGTTATTATTGCTATTAATTATTTAATTAATAAAAGGAACCAATAAGCCAAATGAGTAAGAAAACTCATTTGGCTTATTGGTTGCTTTTATTTATTAACTAAAGTAAGAAGTTTTTCATTTTGAATTATTTAATTGTTTATTCATTTTAGATTTTTCAGTTTTCTAATTAATTTTGATGTAGAATCTTATATCAAACAATAACAGAATTTAAGAGAATTTCTTTTTTTCCAATAATCAGTTCAAAAATGATAACAGAATAAAAATTCTTTACACAGAATTTTTTAACATTATACATTTTCTAAAATACACATTTTAGAAAAATAAACATTTTCTAAAATGAAATATAAAATATGTATTTATTTAAATACAATGTATTTTATGATTTTTAATAAAATTATAAATAACTTTATGTCCTAGTTTCTGCTTATAATTGATTTATAAATTAAACAACATGGGTTATTATAATTTAAATTTATTGCTTGATGTTTGTGATATATAATGTATAATATTAAACTAATATATATATATAATATAGTATATTATCTGAAATCTGACATTCTTAGGAATTGAAAGGTGCCAAATATAATACAAGTGATTCTAAATTATTATTGGTGTTTTAGTGACCTTTAATTTTCAAAAACACAAAATAAAATTACATACAGAATATAAAAGTGTAACTCAAAAATGTTTATTTGGCAATGCTTTACTTGCATTTATGTCTGGGAAATAATATACTGTCATACTTCAAAAGGCAAATTTCAAGGAAAAACAATATGCATTCTTTAGTTTTTGAAACAAAATCTATTATTACAATGCAGCATCATTACAAAATTTAATATTGAAAAGATCTACCTTCAGATAATATTATCTGATGTTGATTTTGGGACCTTTTTTCTTTTTCAGAAAAAACAGTGACAGCAGTGACCTATCTTGACATACTACAGCTATATATGTGTAACCTCAGTTGGAAGATCATTAGCCAGATGTGGTGTCCCAGTAAGATGATATGCTCCCATAATAGGCTCTTATTATCCAAGAATTTCTTGGTGTGTTTTCATGGTCACTTGATTGAGCATAGTGAACCATATTTTCACTAAGCCTTGCACTATAGCTTCTGTACTCATCTGATATTAGGACATTTGATTCCTTCCTGTGGAGATAAAACTTCCCTTGATGACTTCCCTTGAACTAAAGTCCAGAATCATTGCTGCAATAGAAACTGTTATACCATAAATGTTGGAGAACATTTGGAAGGAAATTGATTTTTTGTTGGAAATCTTATGTGCCACAAAAGGGTGTGCATGTTGAAATTGTTTAGCATTTTGCATTGTTAATTATAAAAGTAATAAAAGTTTTTGAGTTACACTTTCATATTCTATAAGCAATTTTATTTTATTGTTTCCAATTTTAAAATTATAAGCCATGGAAACCTTGGTAATAATTTAGAATCAACCTGTATATTTGATTCCTAAAGTGATAGAAGTCATGTGCCATTGGCAAAGAGAATTATACTCCTCTTATTTAGAACATATTCCAATCAGCCACATTATATGATGCTGTTAAATCTAGTTTTTTTTAATATTTTTTACCATATTCTTAATTCAAAGTTTTAAATTTTTCTTAATAGAAAATATGTGATTAAGATGGATGGGAAAAATTTCTAATTGATTTATTAATAATATATTTTATTATTTATTATTAAGTATTTATTACTTTATTAAATATATTTTATAATTCTTAAAGTGCATATTACAAAAAATAAAGTATAACTGAAATTCTTTATAATGTGATTCTTGGAATCTAAAGCATCATGTTGTAATATAAGCAGAATCACATTAACAAATTTTGGCATATTTTTGGAATTCAAACTTTATAAATATACTTAGTTATATAAGAATTATGGGCAATAATTGAATTTAAAGAAAATGAAGCTAAAATTATTAAAATTATATGTAATTACATTCTTTTAGCAATTAGATTATTGCAGGCATAAAGTTTAGGTCTGTTTGTTTATTATCCAAGAAAAAATATGCACTTCTACCAGCAAATTCATTAAATAAGTAAAAATTAAAAAAAATTGTGAGTTAGATGTCACTAGATTGGGTTTGATTAAATTAGAGTTGTAGAAAATCAAAAGAAGTATTAGAATTCAAGATAAAAGCATGTGTGTTTATTTGCAAAAGTCATGTACATCCTCGACTTAAGCAGTTTCAATTTACTTTTTGTTGAATTTCCATAAAACCCAAATGAAAAATTCATTAAACAATTTAATTTTTTGCAAAAATATTATTTGTATCCTTAAATTTTTTTTATGCTCAAAATATATTCATAAATTTTCTTTGGCTATTCCATTTTCTAATGTGTCCATTTGTGCATATTAAATTTAAACATTATTGGACTTGTGCAGTTTTCACCTTGTGCAGAAATTTTATAGACAAATTAACTGTGTAAGTTTGTGATCTATTATATGAAGTTTTTCGTCTTGGATAATTTAATATTGTTTCAAGTGAACTTCTTCATAATCAGATTTAGCTGTACTTCACAATAACATGTTTATACACAGCAATTCTGAGGCACTTCCTAATAGGCAGGAAACAATAAAATTTTCTAAAAGAATTATTATTTAATGAAAATTCTATGATTGAAAACAATTAAGCAGAGTTAGCAAAAGTATAAATCTAAAATTTAGTTTAAATATAAACAATTGTTTGAAAATGTGACAATAAGAAATGAGATGTTTCCAATGTTGGAAGAAAATGTAATTGAATTTACAATGTAGATGACAACTCTCTGTTAATTCAGAGAGTTGTCATCTATCTTGTGTATTTATATGAAATATTTAGCAATTGATCAGATTTGGAGAAAATATATTTCACTGAATATTAAAACATATTGATAAATGCCTACAAAGATGTGTGTGTGATTTGTTAATAATTATTGCATAATGGGCAAGTAGATCATATTTTTGAGACAGCTTTTCTACATCTGTTTTTTTTTCTTGGTTTTATTTTTTTTTTTTGTTTGATTTATTTAAGGCTTATTTACAAGCCTTAAATAAAGTTGATGCAAGTAAACATTTACATTTACTTGCATCATCACTTTCTGCTTGTTCTAATTCAGTCAAAAATTTATTCCAGTTGAAATTTCAAAGGAGGTTCTGATTATTTCATTAAAAAATTCATGAGGTCTCTATTGATATTGATCATATTTTTATATTTAATTTTTAATATGAGAAAAATCCCAGAATATCTAGCAGAAAATGTTTTGTAAATGTGTCATGCTTAATATGTTAGCAGAATAGTGGAAACTTCTAGTCTTCTGCTAAAATTTTCATTTTTAGTTTTTAATTCAGAGGCTTGAATAAAAAGACTGAATCTCCTTTTCATTTTTAATTTCTTGAAAAATATCAAATTTTATTAAGACCACGCTAAATTTTTTGTTGGATTCAATATGAAAGTCAGAATGGAATTTAAGTAGTTTGTTTTCTGGGATCCTGGAGGAGAGATCATAGTAAAGTAAACAATCAATTAGCAGTGCTGATATTTGGTAACAATTAAAATAAAAAAATTCTAAAATAGCAAACAGGATAAACAAAGGTTTTGGATTTCATGTTAAAATTAAGGAATTTTTTTCTAAATAAGCCTGATTCAAAATCATCACAAAATTTCATCAGAAATTTTATGAAATTTAAAATTTGACATATTTTACAAAAATAAAATTTCATCATAAAAATTTTTATAAAATTATATAGATGTGATAAAATTAAATGCAAAAAAGCTGTTAATTTACAAAAAATCAATCAATCAAAATATACAATGATTAGAGATATTAAATGATGATAATTTAAATAAATTTTTAACATTTTACAGTGATTTAGTTGTTCAACATTTTTATGGATTTGTCAATTTTCAACATCATTTAAAATGCTGTTTATCTCCATGTGGAAATTTAATATTTGCTGGAGGTGAAGATGGGAAAGTTACAGTTTGGAATACAAATACAGGTAATTAGATTAATTTTAAAAATATTAAAAGACTGATTATCAAATTTTGAATCATGTTTGCTGCAGTTTATTAAAATCAGAGTTTATGAATCTAAAATAATTAGATTAATTTTAAAAATATTAAAAGACTGATTATCAAATTTTGAATCATGTTTGCTACAGTTTATTAAAATCAGAGTTTATGAATCTAAAATTCGTTTTAACTTTTGGATGTCGAATATAGTTCAAAACAACAGTTGAATCCGTACATATATCACATCATGAAAGTTTTCTGCCTCTATAAATTACTCATGCAATCACATTTAATCACATCATGCAAGTTTTCTGCCTCTATAAATTTCAAAGCCTCTA